>VKOC01000193.1:74695-93403 GCA_009364415.1 Spea multiplicata
CATGTAGGCAGCGGACCCCAGCATACAATATATACACACCAAGCTATATCTCGACATCTACGGCTCTACAGCTACAGATATAGATAATATATATATAGATATATATATATATATATATATATATATTATATATAGCTACATCTAAATACATGTCTATATATACATCTACATCCCTACATCTACGGCTCCATGTCCACAGCTCTGTAGACCTATCTATACATCGACATCTCTCTGCCTAGGTCTATATGCACGTCTATAGACCTACAGCTCCGTCTCTATGTCTATAGACATATCTATACATCCACATCACTCTGCCTATGTCTATATGCACGTCTATAGACCTACAGTTTTTCTTTGTTTTATTTGTTTCAAATTAGAGTTGCAGTCCCATCATACCTAATGTAAAAATTGAACGGCTTTGTCTAAAGTAATGTACACCTTATAGTAGGTTGCCTATATGTGCTGGGAAAATATGGAAAATCTCTATCAATGAAAGCAAGTCACTTGAAGAAATGCAAGCCCCTTACTATGAGCAAGCTCTGTGAGTTTAACCACTTCCTTTATACAGAGCAACACAGTTAATTGATTATAAGCCCCAATAACTAAATACACTCTAGAAAACGAAATACCAATAACTAAATACACTCTAGAAAAGGGGAAAAAACACAGTTAAGCAAAACACAAAGTTTTTTTTGTTTTTGTCGCAAACCCTTTAACCCCTCAAGGACAATACTGTTTCTTACTCGTAGTATATCGTTGTACAAATATTCCTCTTTTAACATTTTTCAGTGTTGCTGTTTAAAAGTGATTTTCTCATTTCGTGCTCCCACACATATTATATATTGGGTTTTTTTCAGGACAAACAGGGCTTTCTTTAGATACCATTATTTTTCTATAATCATATCATCTAATTTACTACAAAAAAATTGCTAAAATATGGTGATTTTTTGTTAAAAAAATTACCTTTTCTCACTTTTTAAACAAAAAACTTTAACTCATCTGAAAAAACCTTCTAAATAGATTCTACAGTTTGTCCTGAGTTTAAAAATACCCAATGTTTATATGTTTTTTTTGCCTTTTTCTACACGTTATGAGGCAATAAGTACTAGTAGCGTTTTGCTATTTCAAAACCATTTTTTCCCCAAAGCTGGTAATTCGGCCCCATGTGCTATTTCGTCCAATGAAATTTACTCAATCAAACCATATATTTTAAAAACTAGACACCCCAAGGTATTTCAAATGCTGGTATTTTAACAATTTCCATGCACTAGTTCTACCATCAGCCTTTGTAGTACATTTTTTTTTTATTTTTTTCACTCAGGTTGTACTCCAGGTATAAATTTACAGCTCCTGGTATATGGCACTGCCAAACAACATGTTCAGCAACATCTCCTGAGCGCAGTGATACCCCACATGCATGGGTTTGTTAGGTTGCTCGGGGACTAAAAAGCCCTTTTTAAGAGGTGTGCATTCAAATTGGAATTTTTACATGTCAAAAAAGTCTGCCCACATATCCTATTTCGGGTATCTTTTAAGCCGGCCAATACAATTTACCCCATCAAATGAAATATTTTTGAAAACAACACCCCAATATGTGTTTAGTAACATCTCCTGAGCGCAGTGATACTCCACATGCATGGGTTTGTTGGGGGGTAGAAGGCCGCCTTTGTGAGGTGTGTATTTTTTTGCCATTTAGACATTTGAACCCGGCCAATTCAATTTACCCCATCAATTTTTTAAAACTAGACACCCTATGGGCATTTATAATGCCAATATTTTAACTCTTTCCATGCGGGAATTTGTGTGAAGATAAAGAATTGTAGGACTTGCTCATTGAAAACTTTTTTTTTGGTGACAGTGGGGATTTTTACATGTTACCATATATTTTTTTTTATTTTTTTATTTACATTAATTATTATTTATTTATTTTTTTTTTACTAATCACTGATTGATCAACTTAATAATTCCTTTGAGCTGGGCTCCATTGACCTTGCGTGGTTGGATGCAGTACCTGCATTCAACCTGCAGGAGGAGATCGAGAGTTCTCAAGTTCTGTGAGCTCAAATTCAGTTTTCTATTGTTGATGCCATCCTGTGAATAAGGCAACGTCATTTACATGATGGCACTTGTGGTTGCTCTTCGGAGTAGGGTGGTTGTGTTGGGATCTTGGATTTTTCTTACGGGGAGGGTTTTCCTCCCCGGATCCACGATCAGCCTCACTTGTGAGGCTCCCGTGGATGCTGCAAAGCCGCCGATCGCGGCAAATATGCCCCGATCGCAGCAATGCAGCTATTTAACAGGCTTTTTCGTTATCACGTTGCACTGCAAGCCCATACATGTACGGGCTTTGTCATTAAGGGGTTAACCTTCTTTTTGCTGGTTGAGATACAAACTCACTGTTGGTATACTTATAATACCACTTCTCTGCTGCACAAACTGGCCACTTACAGAAAGCAAGTCACTTGGAGAAATGCAAGCCCCTTACTGTGAGCCTTAGCTTCGGTTGGTGATCAGTTTACAGAGATTATGAAGAAACCCAGCAAAACAATATCAAGTAGAACTCCGCTGGCCATAACAACTACTTGATGAAACGTGGGAAGGATTCTGGTCTATAACCCAGGACGCTTACAGACAGGTCTTTGTGAAGCTCTCTGGATCCAGACACAGTCAAGACCTGGATTGAAGTTATACTAGCACATAGTGTATGGTTCTTTTTAGGGTGTTTTTTTTTACTATAGTGTTGATAGGTTGCTTTGTAAATGGAAACCGTATCAATTGTAAACTCGTAACAGTTTTGTAGGTTGAAAGGTGTACAATATTTCGGGTGTAATCATTAACTCATCATATACCTACACACACTCACGTGAATAAAAGAAAATGTGCCTCTGTCTGTAGGTAACTAAAGAACACCGATAACACAAAAACTGGCTGTTGTTGTTGGGATCCTAGGACAACTATTGACCGGTAGGACAACTATTGACCGGTAGGTAGGTAGTTCAGCCTTTATATTAAATCAATTCTGCTGTCATTCTGCTGTCTATGATGTAAATTACAAATTGGGAAATTTGTAACAATTACTTATTCCAAAAGCATTAAACCTGGAGATTAGCATACTGGGCACCCGGTCAATTTAATTGTGTTTATTCTTACCCTAACAGGTATGACTGCAAATTAAGGCAGGGCTGAATTACTGGTATTAAGATTTTTGGCATAGGTTCAGGAGCAGTGTTTGACATCTTCACTAAAAGTTGAAAGAAACGGCTTGAAAAACCTTAAGCTCCTGCGGTCCATGATGTCTTGGTCTAGAATTTTTGCATTTCTTCTGGCTCTTTCATTTATATTCACTTTTATTGTTCTGAAATCAACGAACCTTCTTGGTTTTACATTGGACAAGATGATAATAAAAGGAAGCACACCACATGAAAGTAAGTAATGACATATTTTTTTTTCTTCTGTATGCCTACCTTGCTGGTCCCTGTAATATGGTAAAAAAGTGCAGTCAATTTTGGTTAGAGGACTTGGTATATCCTGCTTTTTGAAAATGAGAGCTCACAGAATTATTATTGTTATTATTGTATTTTGTAGGAGATGTAATACTGTGGATAAGACGTTTTTCTATATGCTGTCAAATGACTTATTCTCCTCCTATTGGTGTCTACAGAATCTTGTTACCCATAAATAACAATCACAAACAATCAAAAAATACCTATGGGGTTTCTGGGGTTAATTTAGGTTCAAATTTTCTCTTTCATGGTGTATGTTAAATAAGGGGTGTGGACGTTTACTGCAAGTTCATGATAGGCACTATACTGAATATAATGTAAAACTAACACTTGTTTATACATAAGACATATCACTATATAGTTTGGCTGTATGCCTTTTAATTCATGGATCTTATTTTTGAAGTGACTGTCACATTCCTTTATGGAAAATGACACAAAATAATTTATACCTTGTTGCAGTTTTTTGTAATTTATCACCATTTTTGCGCACTTAGAAACACAGAATGTGACAACATTTAAGAACTATTCCTCCCCTTTTCCCCTGCTGTAAAGACTCAGACCTTAATCAGTCCTTGGTCTTTATTCAGGACAGCTTAATAGCTTTTCACCACGCTACCGTGGCTGCATGAGTAGTAAGTAGTGATGTCCGGATCATGAACGAATCATTCATTTGATCCGAATCTTTTTAGTGATCCGGATGAATCGGTTCAGTAGACTGAACGATTCATTTGTAGCAGTTCAGTCTGTGAATCATGCAGCTGTAACCAGATCCTAGAGCGAGTCATCTGCAGAGCACTCTGTTCTGGGATCAGGTTACAGCTCATTAATTCACAGAGGAACGATGACTCATAGAGTCAGAGAGTCGTTCAATGATTCAAATGATTCATATGATTCAAATGATTCATATGATTCAATGATGCAAATGATTCGAATCTTACAGGGATCCGAATCTTACAGGGATTCGAATCATTCAGAGAACATCACCATACTTTAATAAATAACACCCCATCAACCATAACTGCCCCCAAATTAACCCTAAACACCCCATTAAGCATAACTGCCCCTAAATTAACCCTAAACACCCCATCAACCATAACTGACCCTAAATTAACCCTAACATTCCCATTAAGCATAACTGCCCCTAATTTAAACCCTAAACACCACATTAACCATAACTGCCCCTAAATTAACACTAAAGACCCCATCAACCATACCAATTTATTAGGTAATTTATCAAGAGTACATGCAATTAATTTAGGGGCAGGTATGGTTAATGGGGTGTTTAGGGTTAATTTAGGGGCAGTTATGCTTAATGGGTGTGTTAGGGTTAATTTGGGCAGTTATGGTTGATGGCGGTGTTTAGGGTTAATTAGGGGCAGTTATGGTTGATGGGATGGTTGTAAGGGTTAATTTTAATGGTGAGGGTTAATGGTGAGGGTTAATTTAATTAATTTAATAAAGTTAACTTAAGGTGCAGTTGGAGGTAAAGGGGAATGTAAATCCTGGGGGCAGTGTTTATTAATGTATTTATTTATAAAAGTATGGTGATATTCTCTGAATGATTCGAATCCCAATGAAGGCAGAGAGTCGTTCAAAGATTCGGATCTTACAGGGATCCGGATCTTCCAATGATCTGGATCACTGTAAGATCCGGATCACTGTAAGATTCAGATCCCTGTAAGATCCGATTCTTTGAACAACTCTGTGCCTTCATTGACATCACTCGAGTAGGCAGGCAGAAGGGTTCATTGACTAATGAAAGGGGCAGGGCCTATCGTTAGTGTGCCTGCACGGAGGTACTGGGAAAATCATGAATCGGATCATTTCAGTGAACGAGTCGAAATGATCCGATTAACTTTAATGATCCGAACTTCCCATCACTAGTAGTAAGTAGTAACTAAAACTATTCCTAAATATTCTGAGATATACCACATTGATATGTGAATACCCTTTTTGTTTTATGGCAAAATTATTAAACCTGCCATTAAGATATATTTTACTAAAGCTTATTAACCCCTTAATGACAAAGCCCGTACATGTACATGCTCAAAATGCATTGTTTTCAATGGGTTTAGGGACCGCCCATTGTCCTTAAGGGATTAATTTTGTATTTTCAAACAAATTGTATATTTGGCTGTGTATACATGTCTGAATACACTTTCCAGCAATTAGGAGGAAGCAGAAAATTGATATTTTTAGCAGCACTAAATGTTAAATGCCATTGGGGTGCATGATTTGATGAGGTAAGTTGAATTGACAGGGTTCAACAATGCCCCAATTAACACAGGGTAAGGATCACCACATGTCTAATTTCTATATTGAAAAATGCACACATCCCAAAGGCTGGTAGTAAAATGTGTGTGCATGCAAAGAGAGTCCCCGAATTGAAGCGCCGTCTTTTGTTTTTGGACACGGAAGAGATAGAGGGGCGCCGAGTGGTTTTCGCTCATAAAGTTTTCAGCAACTACTCGGCGCCGCTTCGTCTCCTCCACGAGGGTAGAGAGACAGAGGCCTTGTGCTCTCACTGCAGGACTTCTGGAAGGTAAGTGAACTACAAATAGGGAAAGGGTAGATAATAGGGATTGAGGGAGAGGGGTAGATAATGAGAAGGGAGGGAGAGGGGGTAGATTATGAGAAGGGAGGGAGAGGGGGGTAGATAGTGAGAAAGAGGGTAGTAAGAATATTGAAATAAATAAAGAGTGAGATTGAGTGAGAGAATAAATGAATTAGTGTGTAGATGAATTGTCTGAATGAGGGAGAGAATTAATGAATTTGTGAGAATGCATTAATGAATATGTGTAAACGATTTGTGTGAGAGAGAATAAATGATTATGTGAATGAAAGTGTGAATTAGTGAGTGACTGTAAATGTTTGTGTGTATTATAGATATATAATTGATTTGTGGAAAGCCAAAGATGGTGTCACCCGTGTTGGAAATGGGATATATTTGGGGAAAAGGGGATTCCAGGTGCCAATTTTTTCACATATTGCTGCGTATTTTGTAACCATTCATCAATTTCTGTTACATACATATTGATTTCTTCCCTGGTGCAGTTCTGATCAGGTGCTGATGATATAATGTTGGTACCTCATGGACTTCAAAGTCTCGTTCTAAATCTGTATCAACATAAATATCTTCTAATTCTAGATTCATTGACTCTAAATTTATAGGTTCAATAGAGCCTATTTGTACCCATTTATTTGTATTAGAGGGTTTAAGGAATATCCCTTTCCCCTTTTTTTAAACCTCCAAATTTAATACAGGGTTCTCTTATTCGTGTTTGTAATAATTGTAATGCATTTCTAAAGTGTTATTTTTCTTTGTTATGTCCTCTAGCTTTTCTTGTAAACATGTTGCTGTATATAGTGAGTTATGTGCTAGAGTTTTAGCATCCTTTAACTGTGTGAGTGTTTCTTCTAATTTTACTTCTACTTCATCAAATCTTTTACACTCACTTTCCCACATTTCATTTACACAACACATAGCCTGAAGCAGAAGCTGTATTACACGCCCTTTTTGATTCTTATTTTTTTTCTTATTAGCCAACACCAATTCCATGGCTCCTGAAATCCCTTCTAAAGTATTAATATCACAATCTTTCCACATGAAGGGTCCTCCTAATTCCTTAATCATTGATTCCACATACTCTAAAAATGGTGGTGGTAACCACTGAGATTCATTAGTAGTGCTTCTACTTTCTACAGCTTCACTAGATATTATATTTAAACCCTTCATTTTCTTATCTAAATCTGACTCTGATGTTTTGGAAAATTGATAAAATGAAGATGTAATTACCGTTTAGATGTTCAGTTGTCCAGCCCAAAAATCCACTCTAGGACACCAAAAATGCTGCTTTAACTTGATTCCGTTTCTTCTTAATGCTGTAATGAAGCCTATGAAGGCTAACACACACAGGGTTACATTGAGAATGAAGTTGTGACTGCAACAATGATGGAAAGATTGTGTCTAACTGCAGCAAGGATGGGAAGATTGTGTCCTACAGGGAGTTCTTATAGGGTGGGATTACTACATTACTATTGGTTAACTAATATCAAAAGACAATACTAACACTATTACACAACATACAATTTACAATCCTATAGATAAACTAATCTCAAAAGACAATACATACAATTTACAATCCTATAGATACAATCTTAGGGATACAACATCAAAAGACAATACTAACACTATACAATGTACAATCCTATGGATGAACAAATTAATGACAATACTAACACTATCACACACTATTTACAAACAGACTATACAGACAATGTAATTCATGATTTACAGTTGTCCTTTGATGTGGGCTTCGGGGGCTGCATTTGCACTTCAATAAGTCTCTGTCTGTCCTTTTTTGTGAGCATGTGAATTGAACTGGCCAAATATTGTTTGGTTAGGTCAGATCACTTTGACTCCTTTTTTATACCCATAATGACTGGAATTTATATTTTTATTATAATTATGTTATACTGCTCCCTAGGGTGTCTGACATAGTCTGCATGCTACCTCCACAACCCGCTCCCGCAGATCCGCCATCCCCCATCGTCCTGCGTCCGTCCATTCCCAGAGACTATCTACCTACTCGGCGCACTCCTCCAGGAGAAGAACTTCCGCCGTGAGTGCTCTGCTTTATGGTAGACATAACATGGTATGACAAGGCTCTCTCAGCCCAGGGGAAGGTGATTCAAGGTCATGAAGCCCGCTTCACTAGCCTTGAGGATAAAATGGATCAACTATCCCATGCTTAGCAAATTTTGTTGTCCTGGTCTGACCCTAATCCTACAGCTGCTTTCTCCACGTCTGCTGCTCAACCTTCGGTTTCAAGTCCTCCTGTGTCTGCTGACTCCGCTTCTCCTTCCATGAAATTACCTCCTCCAAATCGATATGCAGGGGATCCTATGTCTTGTCGTGGCTTTTTGAACCAGTGCTCTATACAGTTTGAGCTCTCTCCTCACATGTTTTCCTCCGAAAAGGCAAAAGTAGGATACATTATCTCCCTCCTGTCTGGCAAAGCTTTGGCGTGGGCCTCTCCATTATAGGAAAAGAATTCCCCACTCATCTACAATTGCGCGGCCTTCATCTCCACCTTTCGGAATACGTTTGATGTTCCAGGGAAGCCGGCCACTGCCTCTCTTTCTTTGCTATGCCATTGAATTCAAGACTGTTGCTACCGAAGTGAACTGGTCTCCTGAGGCGCTTATCGCAGCCTTCTACGGTTTATCAGAACGATTGAAAGATGAATTATCCACCAAAGATCTCCCTGTGGATTTTGAGGAATTTGTGGCTTTGGCTCTAAAGATTGACACACGCTTCCGGGAGAGACAGTCCCAAAAAACTAAAAGATGGAACAAATCATCGTATGAATCACCTCGCACCTTCTCCAGCCCTAGTCCAAGTCCCCCGTGGATGAACCTATGGAAGTGGGTGCTATGAAACTCACGTTTGAAGAGAGATCTTGTAGGAGATCGCTGGCTCTTTGTTTCTACTGCAGACAGAAGGGTCACTTCGTCAGACTGTGTCCCATCAACCCGGGAATCTTCCGCACCTAGGCGCAGTTAATGAGCCTGTCCTGGGTGAGTATTTTTCTGCTCCTCCGATTTGTACCACAGCTATGATTGGCTCTGGGGCCGCTGGATCATTCATCGATCTGCCATAGATGGATTCCCGTTACACCCCGCTGCTGTCACTCATAGCACTTTGTCTCTCCTGCTGCACATTGGACTACTTCACCAAGAGACTATTTTCCTTATGGCCATCTCGTCGCCCAAGTGCCCCATCATCCTGGGGCTCCTGTGGTTGCAGTTACACTACCCTTCCATTCATTGGAGGCTTAAATATATCACAGCCTGGGGGTTTTACTGCCAGAAGAATTGCCTCTTAAAACCTTCCCATACCAAGGCTAATCTAGCCTCTGTTGCTGTTGCGCCGGTGCCTGCCTACTGTCTGGACTACGCAGATGTTTTTGATAAAAACAAAGCGGAGGTTCTTCCTCCCCATCGTCCCTATGACTACCATATTATTTCCTGGTACCATGCCCCCTAGGGGAAGAACGTATCCGCTATCTCTTCCTGAATCCAAGGCCCTTGAAGTATATATCCAAGACAACCTTCAAAGAGGTTTCATTCGCAAATCCACCTCTCCGGCTGGTGCTGGGTTCTTTTTTGTTACTAAGAAAGATGGCAGTCTATGTCCTTGGATTGACTATAGGGGACTTAATAATATCACTGTCGAAAACAAGTATCCTCTTCCTCTTATTCCTGAATTATTTACTAAGCTGGACCTGAGAGGTGCTTATAACCTTATTTGCATTAGGGAGGGGGATGAATGGAAGACTTCAACACACGCATGGGACATTACGAGTATACTGTTATTCCTTTTGGACTATATAACGCTCCCGCAGTTTGCCAAGAATTTATAAATGATATTTTTCGAGACATTGCACTTCAATTTGTTATCGTCTATCTTGACGAAATATTGATTCATTCATATTGGATCTCGCAACTCATCAGAAGCACGTCCGTATAGTCCTTCAGCGTCTTCGGCAGAATAATGTATATGTCAAACTCGAGAAATGTCAGTTCGCAGTTACACGCATCTTGTTTCTGGGGTACATTATTTCCGCTTCAGGGTTCGAGATGGATCCAAATAAGCTGTCAGCCATTGCAGAATGGCCCCAACCGGCGGACTTAAAACCACTACAACGTTTTCTGGGTTTTGCAAATTATTACAGAAAATTCATCAAAAAAATTTCCAAGATCGTCGCCCCCATCACCTCTCTTACCAAGAAAGGGGCCAATTGTTAAATTTGGTCCGAAGATGCCGAATGGGCGTTTTCACTCCTGAAACAAGCATTTTCCTCCGCTCCCGTGTTAGTACACCCTGACTTCACTAAGCCCTTTATTATCGAAGTCGATGCCTCCGAGATCGGGGGTTTGGGTTGTGCTTTTCCAATACAAAGAATTTCACAGTCGTCTGCATCCCTGCGCCAATTTTTCCCGGAAATTCCCCTCTACTGAAACTAATTATGATGTCGGTAACCGGGAATTGCTTGGTATTGTTTGGGCTCTTCAAGAATGGTGACATCTTCTTAAGGGAGCTCGTAATCCCATCACTATCCTCACTGATCACAAAAACCTGGAATATCTCAGCACGGCCAAACACCTAAACCCTAGACAAGCCTGATGGACACTGTTCTTGTCCAGGCTTAATTTTATTATCTCCTAAAGACCAGGATCCAAAAATGTTAGGGCCGGCGCGCTTTCCAGACAGTTTATTTCTACCTCAGAGGACAATCCTATTATCCCTCCGGCTTGTATAATTTCTGCTATTACCACGCAACTTAATTCTTCATTGACTAAGAGCATCCTGAAGGCTCAATCTCGTTCTCCTGTTCACAGTGCTTGGCCCATGGGTACTCTATTTGTACCTGAATCCGAAAGGCATACAGTGTCATACTGGGCTCATTCGTCTCTCACCGCTGGACATCCCAATGCTCGGCACACGGCAGACATCATCTCTAGGGACTTTTGGTGGCCGACTGTCTTGATTTTGTGGTCGCTTGTCTTCACTGTACTACTGCCAAAGCTTCTCACTCCCGTCCTGCAGGATTATTACAACCTCTGCCTGTTCCTGTTCGTTCCTGGTCCCACATCGCTATGGATTTAATGGTGGACTTACCTGTTTCTGAAGGTTGTACCGTTATTCTTGTCGTCTTTGATAGGTTTTCGAAGATGGCACATTTTATCCCTTTGCCCAAACTCCCCTCTGCACCCGAATTGGGTACCAATTCGGGTGCAGAGGGGAGTTTGGGCAAAGGGATAAAATGTGCCATCTTCGAAAACCTTTGTATCTTTGTATCTCGTATATTTGTACGAGAAATCATTAGACTCCATGGTCTCCCCATGCAGATTGTGTCTGACAGAGGAGTTCAGTTCACTGCCATCTTCTGGAGAACGTTCTGTAAAGCACTAGGGATCTCTCTAGCCCTCTCATCTGCTTACCATCCTCAAACTTATGGTTGCACCGAGAGAACCAATCAATCCCTGGAACAGATCCTTCGCTGTTTTATTGGAGACCATCACTCAGACTGGGCCAGATTACTCCTGTGGGCTGAATTTGCGAGGAATAATGTCACACATGAAGCCTCTAAAGTTTCTCCTTTTTTTTTTGTAACTACGGCTTTCAGCCTGCCACCTTGCCCTCAGCGTTTCTGGAGCCCCCTGTTGACCATTATTTGCTTCAACTCCCTTCCATTTGGGCCAAGGCGCGTCAATGTTTATCTACAGCGTCTGAAACCTATAAACGCCAGGTCAATAGGCATCGTTGGATGGGGCCATCTTATATGGCAGGAGATCGTGTCTGGCTTTCTACGAAGAACATCAAGCTCAAGGTCGCCTCCTCCAAACTGGCTCCTCGTTTTATTGGTCCGTTTCGTGTACTTCGGAGAATTAACCCAGTTGCTTATGAACTTCAACTTCCCGCTGGTCTTCGTATTCCTAGAGTTTTTCATGTATCCCTACTGAAGCCTCTTGTTTGTAATCGCTATACCAAAAGTATCCCGTGTCCTTGTCCGGTTATGATTGACACTCACCTTGAATATGAGATCCAATCGATTCTTGATTGTCGTAGATTCAGCAATACTGGTCAATATCTGGTACACTAGAAAGGTTATGGTCCAGAAGAAAGATCTTGGGTATCCGTCAAGGACCTTCATGCTCCTCGTCTTTTACAGAATTTCCACAAGAAATTTCCTCATAACCCAGGCAACTTTCGGCCTTCAGCCGGCCCTCGAGAGGGGGTAATGTCACCTGCTCCCGCAGATCCGATGTCCCCCGTCGTCCTGCGTCTGTCCTGCTCCCGGTTTGCCGCTACACTTACCATCGTGTCAAGGTCAGGAGGAAGCGTCGGCTGAGTGCTCGGCATGATGGTCGTGCTCCCCCTGCTGCGTGATGTCAGTGCTGGGGGCGTGGTGGCTACCGGCGCCAAATTTAAAAATCCGGAAGCCCTGTTACCTGTACCCTGGTGTTGTCTTTTGCTGTTAACCGGTTCTGTAGGGTTCTATGGTGAATCTGACCTATGCTTGTCCTGACTACCCTCTGATCTGTGATTTGGCTGTGTTCATTCCTCTACGTGTATGACCTGGATCGTCTGACTGCCCGCTTTGGATTTGACCCATCTTCTGGCTGACTACCTGTCCTGTGTATGACCTCTGGCTCGTCTGACTCTGGGTTTGGTTTTGCTCTCTGCCATTCCCTGCACTTTTGTGTCGCCTCATTTAGCGAATTGTGCCCTGACCAATTGTCTCCGCTTTCCCTATTTCGTGTGGATCTCTCCAGCTATACCCAGAGACTATCTACCGCTCCATGTCTACCTACTCCGAGGCCTCCTCACTGTTGGGATCATCGAATACCTGGGGGTTGCTTCTCTGCACACTCCTCCAGGAGAAGAACTTCTGTGATGAGTGCTCTGGTTTATGGTAGACGTGACAGATGGCACAAGCAGGGTGCTTGAGCCTTGGGGACCAAGTACGCGGGCAAGGTGTTTATGGGAAAAAGATGGCAAAGGACGGACTGCGCGCACTTTCCTCGTGGCGGGGGTGCGTGGCTTCACCCCGTAGGACGGAGGGAGCTGCCAATCAGGGGAGGAGCCAGAATCCCTTACCCCTATCCTTCTCACACCAAGGGGAGGGCACCAGGTGTGTGAAGGAGGGGAACAGGTGTACAGGAGAGGTAATCAGGTGTGAAGGGGAGGAGACCTCTAATCAGAGACCCTATAAAAACCCAATAGCCCCTTCACAATTTGCTTGCTAGTTGAGCTGCTTGCCTGTAAATTCCCTATCACCTACTTCCAGAAGATTTTGAACTTTCTATGTGACTTTACAGTATTTGACTCTTGGCTGCCTTTTATTGGATTCCTCTATCTGCCATTGCCCTTTATACTAGAACTGTGACTTTGTTTATAAACCTACGCTGCCTGCCTTTGATCTTGGAACTGTATTAACTACACTGCCGTTTTCCTTTTGTTGGGACTGTATACTTATTATTGGTGGCTCATTAAAACCTGGCTTACCAAACCTGCGCCTACACTCCGTTCCTTATTCTGACATGTGAATTTCAGTTGTCCTATACATGCAAAGCTGGGTTTGTGTGTTGATGTGTTGATCTATCCCTGCTATGCTATGTTTCCATACATTATTTATGTATGTAGTTATGTAGGTTTGTATGGCTTATTCAGTTGATCTATACATGTAAGTGCTGTTTTATGTGTTGTTTATGTGATCTATACCTATTTTGTGGTGCAGGAGCGGAGGGAGTGATTGCATACTAGGGAGCGTGGAGCGGGGCCCAAATAAAATGCTTGCGTAGGGTCCAATTTTTTCAATATAAAATGTATTGTCAGCAGGGTCTAATATTTATATATATCGGCAGCAGGGTCTAATATTTATATGTATATATATATGTATCGCCATCGGCAGCAGGGGCTCAAATATAGGCCGCACCCGAATATAGGCTGCACCCTTAATGTTTGGTGCTAATTTAGAGAAAAAAATATTTTAAAAGAAAAATACACATTAGTGGAATGGTAAAACAGTATTTTATCTAATACACAGGCATAGATGTATTGTAACATTTTTGGTATCTATTATACAGTTTGTCAGCATAGGTTATATATAGACAGAAAACCAATAGCCATTTTAAGCCATTCATTTTAATAGCCATTCATTTCCAAGAAGTGCCTCTCCCCACATCGTGCAGACAACCTCCACCGCGAGAACTTTCTGAATGGCAGAAATAAAACATCATCTCCCTGATCCGATTCTTTTTAGTGATCCGGATGAATCGGTTCAGTAGACTGAACGATTCATTTGTAGCAGTTCAGTCTGTGAATCATGCAGCTGTAACCTGATCCTAGAGCTGTGAGTCATCTGCAGAGCACTCTGTTCTGGGATCAGGTTACAGCTCATTAATTCACAGAGGAACGATGACTCATAGAGTCAGAGAGTTGTTCAATGATTCAAATGATCCGAAGACTCGAATGATCCGAAGACTCGAATGATTCGAATCTTACAGGGATTTAAATCATTCAGAGAATACTTTTACTTTTATAAATAAATACATTAATAATGTTCACTGCCCCCAGGATTTAAATTCCCCCTTTTTGCCCCCCTTTACTTATAACTGCACCTTCAGTTAACTTTATTAAATTAATTAAATTAACCCTCAGTCATCAGCATAAAATTAACCCTTATACCCCATCAACCATAACTGTCCCTGAAATTAACCGTAAAGACCCCATTAACTATAACGGCCCCTAAATTAATTGCATGTACTCCAGATAAATTACCTAATAAATTGGTATGGTTGATGGGTTCTTTAGTGTTACTTTAGGGGCAGTTATGCTTAACGGGGTGTTTAGGGTTAATTTAGGGGCAGTTATGCTGAATGGAGTGTTTAGGGTTAATTTAGGGGCAGTTATGATTAATGGGGTGTTTAAGGTTAATTTGGGGGCAGTTATGCTTAATGGGGTGTTAAGGGTTAATTTTAACCCTTATCCGGATCACTGTAAGATTCGGATCCCTGTAAGATCCGAATCTTTGAACGACTCTCTGCCTTCATTGACATCACAGGAGTAGGCAGGGGGGAAGATTCATTGGAGGGGCGGGGCCAATCGTTAGTGTGCCTGCACGGAGTTACTGGAAAACAGTAACTCCTGTGAGTCATACTGAGTGATCCGAAGATTCGGATCATGAATATGAATCGGATCATTTCAGTGAACGAGTCGAAATGATCCGATTCACTTTAATGATCCGAACTTCCCATCACTAGCCTCCTGTGAACCTCCGTTGCTGACAAGACACCAGGGAGCCGGGTAGAGAGGCAGAGTGGCGTATGGGAGGGGGAGGAGCCAGAGTGGTGTATGGGGAGGGTGGCTCCCTATGCTTTCAATTGACTTTTTCTCCTCCTATTGGTGTCTACAGAATCTTGTTACCCATAAATAGCAATATATTTCAAAACAATCACAAACAATCAAAAAATACCTATGAGGTTTCTGGGGTTCTTTTAGGGTCAAATTTTCTCTTTCATGGTGTATGTTAAATAAGGGGTGTGGATGCAAGTGCACTATACTGAATATAATGTAACACTAACACTATTTTTTGATTTGAATGTCAAATGCCATTATGGAAAATGACACAAAATAATTTATACCTTGTTGCAATTGACATTTTGTGTAATTTATCACCATTTTTGCGCACATAGAAACACAGAATGTGACAACGTTTAAGAGCCATTCCTTCCCTTTTCCCCTGCTGTAAAGACTCAGACCTTAATCAGTCCTTAGTCTTTATTCAGGATAGCTTTTCACTACCCTAATGTGGCTGCATGAGTAGTAAGTTGAAAACGATTCCCAAACATTCTTAGATAAACCATATTGATATGTGAATACACTTTTTTGGTTTATGGCAAAATTATTAAACCTGCCATTATGATATATTTTACTAAAGGTTATTAATTTTGTATTTTCAGACAAATTGTAATATATCAGACATGTGTATACATGTCTGAATACACTTTCCAGCAATTAGGAGCAAGCAGAAAATTGATATTTTAAGCAGCACTAAATGGTTGTCTGACCAATTGGAAAAAATGTCTATACTAAAAAAACAAGTCTTGCATAGAAAGAGTTAAAATACTGGCATGTTAAATGCCATTGGGGCGTCTACTTTTAAAACATGGATGATTTGATTATGTAAATTTAATTGGCTGGGTTCAACAATGTCCCAATTAACACAGGTGAAGGATAACCACATGTCTAATTTCAAAAAGGGGAAATGGTAGATAATAGGGATGGAGTGAGAGGGGATAGATAATGAGAAGGGAGGGTAGATAGTGAGAAAGAGAGGTAGATAAGAATATTGAAATAAAGAGTGAGATTGAGCAAGGGAATAAATGAATTAGTGTGTAGATGAATTGTGTGAACGAGGGTGGCTCCCATAAACCTCTCTTACTCCTCCCCCACTCCCATAAACCGATCTGCCTCTCTACCCCGCACCGTTACTGACAGGCACTTTCACTGCAGCTTCATAGAAGCCTCAGAGTAAGTGAAGGTGAGTAACGGAGTCTGTCTGTGCGATGCAGACCCCCACCGGCTGACAGAGAGGATCAAAGGACAAACAAAGGAACAATACTAATGCATAGAAGTGTAATATCTAAATAATCAATTAATTTAGCAGGGCAGCCAGCAATGGTGCAGATGACAAACAGGGCTAAATCCATAAAGTGGATAAACTGCACATCAAAGAAGAGAGAAGACAAATTAGTTTCTGATAATGATTATGGGATGAGTATTAGCAGAATATGCGGTGGAATTAATCCCTTGGTAAACAAATTAGTGGTGATTAGTAAACTGCCACTTAGATGGAAAGTAGCCTGTGCCTACTTTACTGTCCTATTATCCATAAGGTCCCATCAAGCTTGGCTTTATTACATGTTTGTGTGGTATATTTGAATAAGGTGTGGTTACATCCAGAAATAAACATCTAAAATTAGGTTGCCACTCAAAATGTCTCAATTGAATTATGACTATAGGTTGAAAAAGTCCACAAGTCCTAGGCTGCAATGCTAGAAACAATTGGTCCCCCAGTGACCAATTCATTTAGAGACTTGTGGACTTTAGGTAGAAAGTGAAATAATGAAATAGAGGATTTTGCCCTGTAGTCATATTTTACCTCCTCAAACTTTAAGGTGCCTCTATAAATACCAACATCTAAAATATCAGACAACTCTCTGAGAAATGTTGTAGTAGGGCAAAATAAAGCTTGCAGTTTACTTGAGTAGTAGACAACTGTCTATTTACCTCTTCATCATAATATACTTTATTCGTGACTACAACAGCCTCACCTTTGTTAGCATTCTGAATCACTATTTCATAAGACAAATGTTTTATGATTTGTCATTGGAATGCAGTCAAACTACCATATACGATAAAGATTTTTATTATTTATTTGTGCCAACTTTATAAGGTCAGGTCCAACTAAATGCTGATAAGTTTCCATAAGGGAAATACAACCATTATTTGGGTGAAAAATAGAATTAGGTTCTATTCAAAATGATTACAATAACAAAATTAGGTCTGGGTAGCTGCAACTACTTTATGACTGGGACTGGATTAGCTGGCCAGTTAGGGAGAGAGAATCATTTTATATAGGTAGTCTCCAAGATGGAGTAGGATTTGTTTTTTGTTTTGTTTTGTTTTGTTTATTTACACTGTGAAGCGCAACACTGTGGTCTAGGAGGCAGCGTGGAGTGGCATGTCTGGGAGGCAGCGTGGAAAGCTCAAATGTGCATAAATTGGGAGGGTGCTGGTTGGGAAATAAAGACAAGAAATGCATTTTATCAAAGTTTTTTTTATTCTGCTGTTTGTATTTAACATCATTTGTTTATTAAATTATTTTAAATAAATGAAAAATGTACATTCATTTTTTTTATCCGATTAATCGAAAAAATAATCGGCCAACTAATCGATTATGAAAATAATCGTTAGTTGCAGCCCTAATATATTTATGAACAGTAGACAAGTCGAGGTGTTCAACTAGGGTAGTTTTGACAGTTTTCAGCCAGCCATTTCTTCACTGATGTCTGCCAAACTTCACAGGAAAATTATTTTATTGCGTTTTTAACACATACATTTCAATGTTGCACTGAATTTCTTGCACACCATAAGTGCAACAGTGGAAGAAAACACCATATTTTGTTCACCAAGATCCCCCAATTCCAACAAGGCCTCACATGCATGGTTCATGCATTTTTTGAGGAAGCTATGAGGGCAAAACTGGAACATGTGCATTTACATTTTTTTAAATATTTTTTTTCATCAGATTACTTGTAAGTGACAGGTTTAGGCCGCTGACATCAATCAGGGAGACCGATCAATAATCAGCGACTTAAAATGTCACCGACAAGTGATCAGGTAATAATTATGATTTTTTCATTTATTAATAATTTGTGTTTTTTTATAATTACCCTAGATGACCCCTCTCTCTTTGTAGAGCAGGGTCATCCGTGGGCTGCCATAATGATCCGATCACTCCTATTGGCCAGGAGCGATCTGATCAGCCCAGCATTTGACCTGGAAGCACCCTGGACTTTCAGGTCAGTGCTGTTATTTTTTTTTATTATTATTATTATTTTATTTTTTTTT
>VKOC01000193.1:98503-106003 GCA_009364415.1 Spea multiplicata
TACACCTCCAACATATGTTAGAATTAATGATGGAGATTTTATGTAAAGTTGTGGGTACATAATACCATCTGTGTGTTAACTTAAAATATTGTTCGTGTAAGGTGATACAATGAATTGCCTTCCGTAAATTATTCCAAGCAGAGTACCATACTTCTACCGCATATGAAATATCGAAATCTGTTTCCCATTTTTGTATGGTAATGGGTTTATCTATAGTAGTTAGCTGTTGTAATAAAGTTCCCGTTTTAGAAATTATTTTTTCTTTGGGGTGTTTCTCTAAGAATTTATCTAAAATAGTTGGTAAGTGCCAAGTCTTAGATTTAATAAAGTTAGTAATTTTTAAGTATGAAAGAAACTCTTTGTTTGGAAGAAGAAAGTCGGTTTGGAGTTCTGCAAAGGATTTTAATCCATAGGGGGACCAAATATCTTCGATTTTATAAATTCCCTTTGAAAGCCAAGTTGTAAATTCAATATCTTTAATAAAGAATTTCAGCGAGGCAATGGGTGTATAAGATGAACTAGAATCGTTGGGAGAGAATTTTTTTTTAATCTTGAGCATATTATTCAGAACATTTGCTATTAGTGGATTAGCAATATCCAGATCTTTTATATTTTTAGAATTAAGCCAGTAACATTGGAATAAGTCCTTATTACCACATCTCCATCTTTCGTATTTATGCCAGGGAAGATCAGAATCCCGTTTTGAATCCCAGGCTATAAAATGACTAAACATGCAAGTTTCATATGTGGTTCTTAAGTTAGGAAATTTAAGTCCGGAGTGTGATAAATTTCTTTTTAGAATATAACGTGGTATTCTTGGTTTTTTATTTAACCACACAAACGAAAAGAATAATTTTTCAAACTGCTTTAAAATTCTTAAGGGAACTGGAAGTGGAATGGTTCTGAATAAATAAACTATTCTAGGCATAATATAAGATTTTAATATATTTAATCTTCCAAACCAAGATATTTCTAGTTTTTGCCATTTCAATAATTGGATTTTAATTTCCTCTAGGAGACTAGTGTAATTGTTTTCTATTATGTCAGAAAAATTATTATAAATTTTAATTCCTAGATAGTTTATGTATGGACATGCTTCATAAAATGGGATCTCATTTTTCAAATTTTGTATGTGGTAAGTATTCATATTAAAGTTGATGGTTTGTGTCTTATGTATATTAAGGCAGTAATTAGAGTATAGACTATATTCTTTTATACATTTTATCAATTCTGGAATTGAGGTCTCAGGTGACGTAAGGCTAAGGAGAATATCGTCCGCATATAATGAGACTTTGTGGTCTAATGGGCCAGTTGTTATTCCTCTAATTTTTATTGATTGACGAATAATTACTGCTAGAGGTTCAATAGATAAAATATAAAGCAGAGGGGCTAATGGGCATCCTTGCCTCGTACCATTCTTAATATAAAAATAATTAGAATCTAAATTAGCTCCTGAGATTTTAGCTTGGGGGTTTGTATATAAAGCTAATATGTTTAAAAAGAAGTTTCCGACCAGACCAAAGGCTTTTAAAGTTCCTTGTAAGAAAGACCAGTTAACCCGGTCGAAAGCCTTTTCGGCATCCAAAGCTATTAATGTGGCAGTTGATTTAGAGTTTTGAAGTTCGTAAATAAGGTTCAAAATTCTTCGCGTATTGTCTTGCCCATTTCTCCCTTTAAGGAAGCCCGTTTGGTCTGGATGTACTAAATCTTGCATTACCTTATTCAATCTATCAGCTAAGATTTTAGAAAAAAATTTTATGTCTAAATTGATTAGCGAAATGGGACGGTAGTTTGTAACTTTAGTTAAGTCATTATCAGGTTTGGGAATGGGAGTTATAATAGCTTGAAGCATTTCATTTGGGAACTTTTTATTATTGGGTATCTCTGTAAATATTCTGAGCAGAAGTGGGGAGATAACAAAATCCAAAAGTTGATAGAAAGGAGCAGAAAACCTGTCTGGACCGGGAGCTTTAGATTTAGGCAAGTTTCTTATCGTATTTCTTATTTCTGAGAGTTGTATAGGAGAATTTAGTTTTGCCAGTTTCGTCGTAGATAGTTTGGGTAAGTTTAGCCCCTCCAAAAAGGTGTTTATTTGTAGATTGTTTTTAGTTATGTCTGGAAGGTTATATAGGGATAAGTAATAAGACCTAAAGGCTTCTCCAATTTGTTTAGGAGTCGAATATAGTTTATTATTTAACACAATTTTGTTAATTCTGTTCCTTTGTATTCGATTTTTAATCTTATTAGACAAATTTTTACTAGTTTTGTTGCTACTATGGTACCATTCTTGTTTGAGTCTAAGTAAAGATCTATTAGTTTTCTCGATTAAATTTTCTTTAATCTTATCTTGGATTGCACTAATCTCTTCAAAAAGCAGATTCAATGGGTTAAGTTTGTTGTTAGCTTCTAGTTTTGCCAAATTAATATATAGGTCTGAGAGGGTTAATCCCTTAGATTTTTTCACATATGATCCTTGTTTTATAAAAAGACCTCTCATGAAACTTTTAAATGAACACCATAAAGTTGAATCAGAGGTTTCTCCATTATCATTAATTTCTATGTACTCCTTAGCTATAGTAATACATTTCTCTTTAAAGATTGGGGAGAGTAAAAGTGATTCGTTTAATCTCCAGTTGGATCTTATTCTTGGTTGTTCTATATTTTTGATTTCTATGGTGACTGGAGCATGGTCCGACCATGTTTGACATCCAATAGACGCTCGGCTACAATATTCTATTGATTTGCTGTCCGTAAAAAAAGTATCAATTCTGGAGTATGAATGGTGGACCAGTGAGTAGAAAGTATAATCTTTTACAAAGGGATTATTTGTTCTCCAGATGTCATATAGGATATTGCGAGCTAAACATGTTGAAAAGGATTTTGCTAGAGATTTCAATTTTGTGTCGGGATATAGACCCTGTCTCAGACCTTTATCTAACCTGGCATCTTGAATGCAGTTCATATCACCACCTATTACGAGGAAACCTTTTGTTATATCATGGACTCGGTCAAAGAGTTTGTCTAAATATTTAACTGTAGACGTGTTTGGTGCATATACGTTTACTAAAGTGTACATCACGTCGTTCAGTTTACATATTAATATGCCATATCTACCTTCTTGATCGGGTTCGTAATGTAATTTTTCAAACTTAATATCGTGTTTTATAAAGATTGCAATCCCTCTTTTTTTCTTATGTTCTAGGCTGGATGCAAAAACAAGTGGATATTTTTTATAGAACCATCGAATCGGAGAATCTACTTTCCAATGAGTTTCCTGTGCAAAGCATATGTCAATATGTTCTCGGTTGATGGTTTCATATAGAAATGCTCTTTTTTGTGGAGAGTTTAAGCCTTGACAATTAATGGACATCAACCTAAGTGTCATTTAGATAGTATAATGACTTGTTCTTTCCTTCCCTGATTATCAATATATTGCCGTTTAGATATATTTGACTTACAAACAAAAAAAGTAAAAAATACACAATCATACTGAATAAGCATGTAAATGAAACATGCAACATTTGCCTTATTAGCAATCAAGGCGAAATCAAGCGTAGGTGCCGAATTAACAGTTCAATCCCATTGGGGGGGGAGAAAAAATAATAATAAAAAAAAATAATAATAATTAACTAATATGTGTTTATGTGTTGTCCTCATATTGAATATACAAATAGAACCCAACTACTATATTGAAGTGATAAGTATGTGTAGTCGTGAATATAAAAGAAGAGGAAAAGAAGAAAAAAAAAAACCAAAAAAACAAAAACAAAAAAAAATCATGAAACTAATTAATATCAACATCTTCTAATGGTGGTAACTTTGTCGATTCAGCTTCACATATAGAAGCATTCGTTCGTGTTTATAAATATAGTGTGTGTAAGAAAGAAAAAAAAAAAAAAAAAAAGGGGGTGTTGTGTGAGTGACAAAATTTTAGAGTGTGTGTTAGTGATTGTTATGTGTGTGTCTACTATATTATGTGTACAAGTGTTAGATATGAGTGACTATATTATCTATCTCTTATAGAGGATAAAAATCAATTGAAAATGAAAAGGAAACATTTTTTTTTTTTTTTAAAAAGTGTCATTGTGATTATTATGTGAATTATCCACATTGTGATCATCTGCTCATAGTCAGCTTAAAATGAACCTTTATCTTACAGAAGACAGAGAAAAAAAAAAAAAAGGAAAAGAAAAAATGTACATAGGTGCCATGTTCTTTTATGCTACTTCTTTCGTGCAATTATAGGTTGAGTTAATGAAGATAAAAATTCTTCCACTTGCGTCGGGTCAGTCATTATCAAAGTCTTTGCTTCATAGGTAATGATAATCTTGGAGGAATAACCCCATTTATATTTGATGCTTGCTTCCCTGAGCTTCTGGGTGCAGTCTCGGAATTTTCTTCTAAAAGTCCTTGATGCAAGCGAAAGATCTGGAAGAAGTTTTAAATCTTTGTATCTAATATCTTGAGTATGTTTTTTATAGAATTCAGATAGAAATTGGTTTTTGATGTAGAGATTGTGAAAACGGGCCATGACATCTCTTGGTACATCCGAGTTTATTAGATTCTTTGGTTTGGGCAATCTATGTAGACCTTCTAGCGGTGCGATTCCTATATGGTCTTTTTGAAGGTAGGTTACTAATAAATCATTTAAATAGGATTCTAAGTGTGCGTTTGAGATTTCCTCAGAGATTCCCCTTATTCTTAAATTTTTGCTTCTTCTAGTTGAGTTAATTTCTGATCCAAAATTTGCATATCCAGTCTGAGCTCCTTGTTTTCCTTTTTGAGAGATTCAATTTCCAGCTGTAGGCTCTGTATGATGTTTAGTTGCGATGAAAGATTGTCTGAGATATGAGCCATTTCTTGTTTAAGGGAGTCAGTGTTGAGTCTCATCTCCGCACTTAACTTTGAGTATAAATCATTTATGTTTGTAATTTTAGACGGTTGAATTGGGTCCATCTGTGAAGTCTCCATTTGGGTCTCAAGGGAAGAGTCACTTAGGATTGAGGAGGATATCTGGAGGGGTTTAGATATATTAGGTCCTGATTTAGGAGAATAATATGTTGTTAAGGTTTTGGACTTCTCAACACTTAATCTTCTATCCTTTTCTTTCTCTTTTTCCTTCTCCCTCTCTTTCTTGGGTGCCATCTTGTAAGCTTATAATTGCAGTTGTATCTTAATACCTGTAAGAACTTCCTCTCCGCACCTTTTCCTCTCTTTTACTTTTATGTCCTATCTCCTCTTAGTTTGCTTATAATGTCGGTTGCTTATAGGAGTCCTAAGCAATATGCTTGTGTTCAGGAGATAATTATGTTCAGTGATAAGTATAGTATTATGTTTTGAAGTCTCTCCCAATGTGACTTCAATGAGAGAAAAAAAGATAAAAGTAAAACAGAAAAAAATAATAAAAAAACAAAGTTTCTCCGATCTGCAAACTATGGTGATTAGATTCAGCATATACCAGGTTATCAGATAAACCTCGTTTAGGTAATCCTATAAATTGAATGTATTCATCATATGCGGCATTATCAGATAATCCTTGTTTAGATAATCAAGTAGAGTGGATATATTCAATATCTGCAGCGTTATCAAACAAACATCATTTGAATGATCAAGCATATGAGATAAGTATAAAAATAATATCTCCAAAAATAAAAAAAGTTTATATTCATATATAGTCATCCAAAAAAAAAAAAAAAGGATTTACCTTTAACCAGCTAGCTTGCATCCATTCTAAGAGATCTGCTAAGCATCTGTTGAAAAGAGATGTTGGATCCTTCGTTCCTGGTGCAAAGGAAAGGTAGAGCTGCGTGTCATCTGCATAGCAGTGGTATCTTAATCCATGTTGCCTGATGATGTCCCCCAGTGGGAGCATGTATATGGCAAATAGAGTGGGCGATAGAATGGATCCTTGTGGTACTCCACATGTTAGTGGTGTGGGAGCTGAGGAGCACGTTCCTGATGAAACCCTCAGTGACCTGTTTGTGAGGAATGATTTAAACCATGTTAGAACTGTGCCTCCCAGCCCGCATAGGTCTTGCAGCCGCTCAATAAGAATCTTATGATCAATGGTGTCAAATGCTGCTAACAGGTCTAGAAGAATTAGGATTGAATGATCACCCTTGTCTCTTGCCATCAAGAGATCATTCAGAACGCGAACCAGGGCAGTTTCAGTGCTATGACATTTTCTGAAGCCTGATTGGAAAGAATCAAAGGTATTATTACTTGACAGATGGGCCTCTAGTTGCAATAGCATACATTTTTCGATGATTTTTCCCAGAAACTGGAGGTTGGAGACGGGCCTATAGTTCTTTAAGCATTCTGGGTCTAAGGAAGGCTTTTTTAGCAGAGGTTTAACGATTGCTTCTTTCAGTAGGTCTGGAAAAACTCCGGAGTCCAGAGAACATTGGACTATTTTTGTAAAAACTGGGCCTACTGTTTCTGAGCATGCAGGGAGGAGATATGTAGGTGCAGGATCTAAGTCACAGGTGGTTGCCCGCAGGTTTTCTGAGATTGAGATGATTTCTTCCTTGCCTAGAATGTTAAAACTTGTCCACAGGGTGGGGGAATTTGAACCCTTGTTTTTGTACCTCTGTAATGCCTTTGGCTGTCCTTTTGAAATAGAGGTGCGGATGGAAGCTATCTTATCTGAAAAGTAGGCTGCAAAATCTTCACATTTGGACTGTGTAAGATTTGTGGAGGTATGCAGGCAAGATGGGTTGCAGAGTCTTTCTACGGTGCGAAAGAGCTGGGCCGGTCTGTTGTGTGCAAGGCTGATTTCACGAGATAGGAATGCAGATTTTTTCTTAGAAATTGTGAGTTGGTAGTCGGTAATGTGCTCGGTTAAGGAGCGCTTATCATCCTGGTTCTTTGTTTTACGCCACCTTCTTTCAAGCTTACGGCCTTTTTTCTTCAGCATTCTGATGGTGTCGTCAAACCATGGAGCATGGCGGATGGTTTTTATAGGTTCAATGCGAAGTGGAGCAAGGCTGTTTAAGGTATCACTCACCCTCTTATTATACTGTTGGACTAATATGTTGGGGTCTTTGCAGGTGCCCAGTAATTCTGTTAGGTCGAGGTTTGATAAAAAGATTGGTGAAGTCAAACCCTTTAATGAGCGACGTTTGGCTAGCCTTGGAGGGGGAAGTTTGGTTCGCTCTGAGGAGATGGAGAAGTTTAGGCAGTGATGATCTGACCATACTACTGGGTTTATTTTTACAGCAGGGATATCAAGTTCAAGTTGGAACACTAGGTCGAGTATGTGGCCTCTTTCATGAGTGGCAGATGTGACAGTTTGTGTGAAGCCAAAACTACTCACCATGTTTAGGAGGTCCTGGCCAAGATGGGAAGCTGTGTCATCAATCCAGGCATTGAAGTCCCCCAGGATTAGCCATTTTGGGTGTTCCAGGATTAGCCCTGTCACAAGATCTGCAAGTTCTTCTATGAATCCCTTCCCATCACCAGGTGGCCTGTATATCAGTAGAATCCTGAACCCTTTCACAG
>VKOC01000193.1:111003-115133 GCA_009364415.1 Spea multiplicata
AAATCATGCTCCAAGATATGCTTAGTCAAAGTGTATCCTGCAGGCTACAGAGAGAAGGCAGTCAGAATGTATGCTGTCTTAGATGAGCAAAGTAACAGGTCTTTGGCAAGAACAGAGTTCTTTGACCTCTTTTCTGAAAAAGGTTGTTTAACTCCATACACCTTATAGACATGTGCAGGAATTGTGGAGACATCTGGGAGAAGAGCAAGCAACTACATCATCGAGTCAATGGATAGCAAGATACAGCTGACTCTTCCCACTCTCATAGAGTGTGATATCATTCCAGATGATAGATCGGAGATCCCCGCACCTGAAGTGACACATCATTACCCTCATTTGATGCCACTCACAGACAAGATTCCAGCTCTGGATTCATATGCAGCAATTCTCCTCTTGTTAGGGAGAGACATACTGAGTGTGCACAACGTCTTGACCTGGGATTGGTCATCATTGGAGACATATGTCTAGATGGAGCTCATAAGTCAGCAAAGGTGAGCGTCTACAAAGCAAATGTGTTGCACAACGGGCGCACATCATGTCTTAGGCCCTGTACTAATCGTATCCAGATCAAAGAGAGACTGAACGACACAATACAGTGACAGAGCGCTCAGAGCTTCATAGTCTCAGCTGAAAACATGGATGATCTTGGATGCAAGGTGTTTGAAAGAACATAAGACGATGACAAAACAGCCCCATCCATGGAAGATAACACCTTCCTTAACCCCTTTGTGACAAAGGCTGATTCTATTTTTTGTACCCTTCGTGACAATGGCTGTTTTATCGTTTCTGCAGTGTTTGTGTTTAGCTGTAATTTTCTCTTAACCCATTTACTAAACCCACACAAGTTATATATTGTTTTTTTCAGGACAAGAAGGGCTTTCTTCAGACACCAAATTTTTTTCATATGATGTAATTTCCTATAATAAAAATATTAAAATATGACGAAAAATTGAAAAAAAAAACACATTTTCTCACTTTTATTTGAAAAATCTTTTATTCATCATAAAAAACTACTGAAAAAACCTGCTAAATAGATTCTACTATTTGTCCCGAGTTTAGAAATACCCAATGTTTTTATGTTTTTTTGCTTTCTTCTACACGTTATGGGGCAATAAGTACAAGTAGCGTTTTGCTAATTCAAAACCATTTTTCTCTGAATCTGGTAATTCTGTCTCTATGTGGTATTTGGGGCATCTTTGAAGCCAGCAAATTAAATTTACCCCACCAAACCATATATTTTTGAAAACTAGACACCCCAGGGTATTTTAGATGCTGATAGTTTAACCCTTTCCATGCACTAATCCTACCCCAACCCTTGTCAAAGTTTGTGATAGTAATTGTTTTTGGTGTTTTTTTCACATACTTTGTACTTCAGGTGTGCAATTACAGCTCCTGGTATATGTTGCTGTCACACAACACCCCGATATGTGTTCAGCAACATCTCCTGAGTACATTGATACCCCACATGCATGGGTTTGTCAGATTGTTTGGGGGCAAAAAGGCCACATTTGGAACATGAGCAATTCAAATTCAGTAGGAATTTTACATCTGGGTAAAGAAAAATGCTTGTACCCAACTATCAGTAGGGACAGGTTACAAGAAAGCCTGGCCTATCTCCAAGAAGGGATTTGATCTAGCACCTTAAGTGGTCCCTCATGCCACGGAATGGACACAGGGTTCACTTGACAGTGCAAATAAAAACGCTTAAAAATGGTGGAGCAAATAAAAGCTAAAAAACAGTAAATGTAACAAAAAATTAAAAAAAAATACAAAAATGGAGCAGGAACAAAAAAAAAAATTAAAAATGGGAAACTGTGTGATACAGCTTGAAGCAGTCACCGACACAGAGTGCAGGTTTTCCAGGGCAATCTGGACAGTAAAATGTGGTGTCCTTTCTTTGCCCCCTGCTGTAGCATACCCTGCATCTCTTTTGGGGATTCTGCTTCTTTGCTGTAGGGGGATTTTAAAAATAAAATGGGTAGCCCCAATTCTGTTGGTTCCCATCACTACTTGGGGACCAGGTGCATCACGGTACAAGATACCTGAAATTACTTTGAGCTGAAACTGCAAAAAAGACAGCTTCAGCCCAGTGTCTGCTTTTTTGTGCAGCAAAAAAGCGTTATAGGTTGCAATTTGCATTAGATAAATTGCAACCTTCTTGTACCAGGCCTTTGTCTTCCTCATAATGAGGTAGGGCTGTAGGAGTTGATCTGACAGATCAACTCCACCCATGTGCTTGTTATAGGCCCTGATGCACACTGGCTTTCTAGTGACCCCAGCTCTGCCACGGACAGAAACCTCCACGGTTCTTTCATCGTGGATGGTGCTCAGCATGCACACCTCTTTTCTGTCCTTGAACTTCAATGCCAAAAGCTCCTCTTGGCGTAGAGCTGAGGTCTCCCCCTTTCCTAGCCGGGTTCGTACCAGGGTTGTGGGAAACCTAAGCGGTTCTTTTTTATAGTACCGCAAGCTACCGTATCGAAACAATACAGCAGCTTGAACAAAGGGACGCTTGTATAGAAGTTATCTACATACAAGTGGTAGCCTTTGTTCATAAGGGGGAATATTAGGTCCCAAACAATCTTGGCACTGGTGCCCAGATGGTCTGGGCACCCTGGAGGGTCAAGGTAGCTATCCTTACCCTCGTATACCCGGAAGGCATGGGTATATCCTGTCTCGCTCTCGCAGAGCTTATACACCTTCACTCCATACCTGGAGCGCTTGGAAGGAATATACTGCTTGAATCCCAACCTTCCTTTATATTTCATTAGGTATTCATCCACGCAGATATTCTTTCCAGGTGTATAAACCTCTGGAAACCTGGCAGCGAGATGGGTAATCAGGGGGCGGATTTTGTAGAGCCTATCAAACTGGGGGTCCTCCTTAGGGGGGCACAGGCTGTTGTCGCTAAAATGCATGAAATGAAGAATCATTTCATACCTTTGCCTAGTAATAGTTTGGGCAAAAATGGGGGTACTAAAGATGGGGCTGGTGCTCCAGTAGGAGCGGATGGAGGGCTTTTTTTATAATGCCCATTAACATTGTGAGTGCCCAGAATTTAAGAAATTCTGGCACGTCAATGGGAGTCCATGGCTGTTTTGCCCAAAAAGAATTAGGGCTAGCAGCACGGTGCTGCTGGGCATAAATGTTTGTTTGTGTGACAATGTCTCCCAAGACATCGTCTCCCAAAAAAACCTGCACAAATTGCAGTGGAGTGAATCCTGTAACATCAATATTGATGCCAGGAATTCCAGAAAAAGGAGGGATATCTGGCTTGTACCTATTAGGCGCTACCCATGCCTCTGGTGCACTGCCACGACTACGTGTGGCAGGCGTCCTAACAGCCACAGATACATCACTAGATGTATCTGTGAACTGACCAACGTCAAAATCTGACGCTGTATCAGTGGCCTCAGAATCTGTGGCCAAAAAGGCATACGCCTCCTCAGCCGTATACTGCTGCATGGTAAGAATTGCAGCAAAAATAGTGGGGAAGGAAAGGGTTAATGGCTATAATAAAAATAAAAAAAAAACTAAAGTAAAAAAACCTAAAAAAAAGTAAAAAAAACCTAAAAAAAGTAAAAAAAAAGTGTAAAAAAAAAACCCCCAAAAACAATTGCCACTATGCAAGATCACTGTTTATGCAGTGATCAATGGCAATGAAGGGGTTAATATTATATGGGTGGCTCTTATAAGAGCCTTTGGATAAATATATATATATATATTTATTAGGGAATACTTGAAATACACACCGATCTGTCTCTCTCCCTCACTAGAAGCAAGTGAAGGAGGGGGGCAGATCCAATACTGATCAAAGGCAATGTTTAGAAAACATTGCCTTTGATTTAGCAAATCATGATCACTCTTATGAGTGATCTGACTACTAGGGGTGTTATTCACTGGATGTCCATGACATCCAGCAACACCCCCCCCGATGATGTCAGCAGGCTCCGCCCCCCGGCTTGATGGGCGCCGCCATCTTGAAACACCGCGTGTGTTTCGAAGACACCGGCACCGGGAAGGTAAGTTCAGCATTTAGGAAGCGATCGCGAGTCGCTTCCTTTGCTAAACAGGTGTTGCAAAGATGCCTCGATACTGAGGCATCTTAGCAACACCAGCTAAGCAAAGGA
>VKOC01000193.1:126188-158678 GCA_009364415.1 Spea multiplicata
GAGCTTTAGCTTGCACTACTTGCTTTTCAATCAGCACAATTGTTGGAAAGCTAAATGATATAAATTCACACATAAGATAGGCCTAGGGGGCATTGAATTCCCAAAACTTTTTTTCCACAAATTTCAGGAATATCAGGTCTTTTGACCCGTGGTCACTGTCATCGTATTCAAATCACTGCGCTCTTCACAATGTCCTCTTCTTGTCTTCTCCGGTATAAGGTCCCACGGATCTTTCCTTGATGAATGTCCGTTGTTTGACTGATCGGCAGTAACAGACATCTACATGCCTAACGAACCGCGTTATATGTCAGTAATGTCGCTAATTGCTTTAATCAGTGATAGGATATCAACATTTGGCTATTCTCATTATAAAACCTATGGAGCTGGGAAATGCGGTCTCATTGTTACAATCCTCTTTGTTCAGGAACGCTGAACGGTTACATTTCCTCTGAGATATTTCCCCAGCCAATGGTAATTATGAAGTTTTGCCCTCTTATGGGCACAATCTTTACAGCCTGGATAAAGGATCATTAGTAATGCTGCCCCTGCCAATACATTCTCAGGGCTTTCCTATAAGCTGAAAGTATATTTCTATATCGTTATGCTGCAAGATCTTATAATATGCCATCCCAGAATAACCAGAAGGTTAAATCCAGAAAATGTTGGTTCATTGGCGTAAAATGAACAGGATCTCATAAGGGATGGGAGTATTTAAGAAGCCCCCCATCCGTGGAGCGATGTCAGCCTCGGAGAATGTCCTCTGGGAGGTCAGAGTGAAGTTCTGTAGGATGGTTGTGAGGAACAGGAATAACTCGGTCCGAGCCAGACTTTCCCCGGGGCAGCTCCGCTTCCCTGCAGACAAAACAGCAGAGTTTGCTTAAGCCGTACATTCTAAGGATGCATTTGCAGGACTGCTTTTCCAACAGGTCACATTAGGCATATGTTAAGGGCAGGGCCCCAGGCGGCACTTTTGAAGGGGCGGCACTTTGCCGCCCCAAGCGCTTTTTTTAATTTTTTTTTATTTAAGCGGAGGAGAGAGAGGGGCACCGAGTGGTTTTCGCTTACCCGCTCGGCGCCCCTCTCTCCTGTGCGGCTAGTCTCCCTGATTCGGTCTCGGCTGCCGGCTTGTAATGCTGAGCGCTCGGAAGTGTGACGTCAATTTCCGGCGCTCAGCATTACGAGCCAGCACCGTGGCAGAGGAGGGAGACTCGCCGCAGGACTGTTTAAGGTAAGTACAAAGGGAGGGGGGTTAGGGTAGATAATGCCGTCGGCGAAGTTCATTTTAAACTTCGCCCCCCGACGTCGGCGAGGGGGGAGGGGGTGTCATTTTAAACTTCGCCCCAGGCGGCATTAAGTCTTGGGCCGGCCCTGGTTAAGGGTGTTCCAAAAAGTGGCTCGATGTGGTTACCTTGGGCTCTCCATCTTCTGGGTGATACTTGTCCCTTTTAGTGAGTGAGGAGTGTGAGGATCAAGAGAAAGGAAAGAAGTAGGGAGAAAAAGGAGAGATAGAGAGAAGGAGAGATACCAAGAAAATGGAGATAAAGAGAAATGGGAGAGAAAAAGGGGATGATCAAAGAGTAGGGGAAAGACAAAGGGAAAGGTAAAGGGGGCTAATGAAATATGGGAGACATAGACAGAAAGGGCAGAGATAATGAGGTAGGGCAGGGAGAGCGTGTTTGTGAAAGTGATTGTATGTTAGGGGAAGCATGTAATCTGGGTGCTGCGGTTACTCCTGTGGATGCAATCTGGGTGCTGGCCAAGCCCTCTGTGTGCGACCTGTTATCTCAGCCTACAATTTAGGGTGTTATTTACTTACTATATACCTGAACTACGTGATACCCAAAACTGCCATTCTCTAACCATTATTTATTTATTTATTTACCACATGCACGGAGCAGTGACTGACTGTGTATGACTGCTTGTGTGACTATCTATCTATATAACTGTGTGTTATTGTGAGTGTGTGTCAGCTTATGGTGTTGAAGTATAAGAATGAATACAGAAAAAATCTCTTAACCTGGGAATAGCAGATATCTAGCCAATGATAATGCCTCACCTGCAGAAAATGCCATCATGGCCTCGTTCTTCTTAAAGCTGCCGTTCTCATCCAGAAAATGTTTGGGATCGAACTTATACGGGTTGGCGAACTGCGTGGGATCCCGATGGACGGAGCAGAGGATGGGGTAGACTTCAATACCCTGAAGGAATAAGAATGTGAATGGTTTAGATGAAAGATTACTTGGGTTAGCATCCTGCGATCCTATGCTGTGTTATAAATGTGTCTGTTACTTGACCCCTTACTGCTAAGAGTTCACAGAGGCAGCAATGACCATATCCTATATACCGACCATTATCTATAAGCTGATTATTCAGAGTGAATACAGGGGGTACGTCCAGTACTGTGCAAACGTTTTAGGCAGGAGTGAAAAAATGCTGTAAAGTAAGAATCTCTTCAAAAATAGACATTTATAGTTTATTTAATCATTTAACAAAACGCAAAGCGAGTGAACAGAAGAAAAATCAGTGTTTGCTGTGACCACCCTTTGCCTTCCAATATTCTTCTAGGTATTTTGTAGGCATACAGGTAGGCGTTTGATTAAAACATTATCTCAGACAGGTGCTAATGATCATCAACTTGATATGTAGGATGAAACACAATCATTAACTGAAACAGCTGTATAGGAGGGATAGAACTGTGTGAGGAACAGTCAACTTCACTACCAAGGTGAGGCTGCTGAAGACAGTTTAATGTCAAAAGTCACAGACCATGGCAACACCGAGCACAGCAACAAGCCACAAGGTCGTTACACCGCATCAGTAAGGTCTCTTCCAGGCAGACAGGGGTTTCCAGGTGTTCTGTTCTTTTTAAAAGCACAAAGAAACTTTGGTGGTTTGACCCCTACCCTGATTTCGACATCATGGAGTCTATGAAGAGGGAGAAGCCACCGAGGAGCCGAAATCCACAGAATTATGGTCAGATGTTTGGAACAACCATTCTTACTTTATTGAATTTGTTCACACATGCCTAAAACTTGTAGTACATAACGGTTTCTACATGTATGTGCGGTGAGCGTTCTCCCTCTAGTCATACAAACCTACAAATTCAGAGGGGGTCAATCATTTTTCATATCTACAGATATAAGACCTATATGGTTGCAAATTAAAACCAACCTCGAGTCCCTGGATTTAGGTGGGGGTCCCTGGGCAACTGTCTATTTTACTCATACCCCCAAGAAAACTGCAGAAAGTAGCACTTGCCCCTAACACCTAATAATTAGTCCATGTCTGCTCTTTATTGGGATCCCTGTTTGAGGGTATTTACTCTCTAAATCTGTCTCTCTGGTATTGGTGCTACATCCTAACAGTACAATAGAATAAAATCAAACAATCACATAGACCATAACCTTGGGAATGCTGAATCCTCTAAAGGTGGTGTCCTTTGAAACCATATGGGGGGCATTGAGCGGAACAATATCAGCGAAGCGGAGAACCTCGTGTATCACGGCTTCAGTATACGGCATCTCGGCCCGGTCGCTATAATTTGCCAAGCGGTCACATCCGATAACCTGGTCTATTTCTTTCTGGAGATTGACTATAAAAAAAAAAAAATTAAATCACTGAATTATGAAACTCCTTCCAGCCCCTGACCGCCCGCCGTACCATGCACGAGAACAAAAAAAGGTATTTGCTTTAGATTTATAATTCTTGATATGGATTTTTTATTATTTCTGACAATGTTTTCGTTTTGATTTTTTTAATAAATCCTTGTGTAATCCCAAATGTTCTTACTCATATCCCAGGTGAAACGCGTTGGGGATTTTGTGATAAATATACACATAAGTAAATGGCCGTCCGCATGACAGTGGCTCAAATTTACCGGGAAACCCAAGGAGGTAATAGGATTTGATAACATGAACAGATAAATGGTCAAGAAATATGGTGACCTGGAAACTATTTGGTAGATAAGGACTGTGCTCAATGGCCCCTATTGCCCCGGTGTGTAATACCTTGTATCTCGGGGTACGTTACTAGGATAAGGAACGCGTGTTTCAGAGCGTTGGTGGTGGTGTCTATGCCAGCCAGAAACAGGATATAAAATGTCATTAAAATGTTCCTCATGGTAAATTCTGATGCCGGATTCCGTTGCTCCTGTGAAGACACCAATGGAATAAAGATAGGCTGAGTTACCCAACAAAGAGAGGACAAACTATCCTGAGACAGCAACAAAATGTATGAAAGCCTTGGAGGAAAAGTTTTTATACTTGGGACTTCTCCGTCACTCTCTAGACAGAGGTGTTTCCCTTAAGTCAACAATAAAGACAGAGTCCTAGGTCTCTTCTGTGACTCCTTTCTGCCTCATATAACCGATGAACACTACACATAGCCATTGGTTCCTCAGCAGGAGATGTTTTGGAAGGACCAGGAGAGGACAGAGTAGAATCTTCCATGGAAGGACCAGGCAGATACTTGGGTTTTCTGCCACTGTCTCACCCAGATGCATAGACACCAACGCAGCGCTAGGCGGCTAAAATGCACCAGGAAATAAGACAGAACCTGATGAAGAAAATGAACCCACCTCTTGTAATTTAATAAGGAAATTGTCTATGAAATCTCTTGGGGAATTGGGGTCCAATGTTTCCTGGTTCTTCTGTACTCGCTCATATATAAACTGATTCAGTTCTTCGGAAATGGTGCATATTTTTTGATGAGGTCCTGGAACGTAGTCCATCAGTGTTGGGAATATGTTCTGAAGCTTTAAGAGAGTAAGAAATTGGTGAGAATAATGAACAAGTATTTCATGTTATCAGTTAATTCAGAAAATAGATAGTACATTTAGATTTTTCCAATTGGAACTAATTTAGCGTTAAAGCTCATGGAGACTAAATACATAATTAACTCTTCTAGGTGTGGAAGTAACAAGGGATCCAGAAGCGGTTCTGCCTCTTTTGGCAATTGTGAAGCCTTTGACGCAAATTATCATGTGGTAGCCAGGAACATATTCTAGAATCATGAACATTTCATCAGTTATTTCATAATATATGTATTTAAAATTTCACCTTCTTCTGATATTAGATGATAAAACACTGCGTAGATAAATCTTACTTCCCAAATAAGTACTAACCCTTTCCAGCAAATATTAAATTAAAAGCCTGCTAAAAAAAATCTATATTTTGGCTTAGAATTTAGATTGTCTCACCTGTCCCCAGCTACTGCTTGTAAGCTGGTGAATCTCCTCCACTATACCGAGTAACTTAAAGAACCTCTCATCCGTGTATTCAAATCGGTTTCCGAATATGATTGAGCAGAGAACGTTGGAGACAGCTCTAATGATATTTTTGGATGGGTTCCATGGCATCCCTGGGGTAAAGAGATTGGATAATAATAAAATTGTTACTGTTAGTCAAGAAGATTTTTATGTCACAGGATAATTTTGGTGCCCCCTCTGTGTAGGACTTCTAAAGAAGGGAAGAACTTGTCTGAACTATCATTGTATCTTGATATTTATTTGTTCATTCTGCTACAGTTTTTGTCCGATGTTAGCCACCTTGTAGTACAAACCTTTAGACTTTTTAAACTCTTCCACAAGATACTGAGCCTCCTCCTGGATCTTCCCCTCAATGCTTTTCTTTCCCATCCCAAAACTTCTCAGGTTCCTCATAGTGAAGTTTCGCATCGCTCTCCATCGTTCCCCATTGCTGTGACCAATCCCTTAAATAGATTGGGAAAAAAATCTAATGTTTAAATCTATATGTCTAACTATTCAATCATCTATTTGCCTACCTAACTCTCTACCTACCCTTTTATGTAATAATTATTATTATTATGCACCATTTAGCATTCTTTGTTTGTGGGTAACATCATTTTGTGACATCTTCAATCGTTGTGATCTGGTGGGGAGGTCCAAGGTCATTGGCCAAGGATGTGAGTATCACCAGACAAGGTGATCTACCAGCCGCACAGTATTGTGCCTAGGGAAGGAGTACCTGCCGGCTGATGTTGTTTGCAGGGAGGAGTACCTGCCGGGAACAGGGCTACTGGACAGTGTTGTGTCTGTAGGCTGGGGCTGCTGACTGAGCAAGAGAAGAAGTAAGAGAGGGATAGAAAGATGAAAGATACGATGGGGAGAAGAAAGAGGAAGAAGAGAGAAGAAAGGGAGATAAAGTATAACGTGAAAGTGAGAGAAAAGAAATGGAGGGAGTGAGAAAAGAAATAATGGGAGAAGAAAAAAAGGGAGGCAGAGAGGGCAAAGAGAAGAGTGAGAGACAATGAAAAAGAAGACAGTGGGGAAAGAAGAAAAAAAGAGAGAAAGAAAAATGGTGCATGTGAATTTGACAGGCTCATACTATATTAGTAAAAGCACATCTTCATCACAAGACTTGGATATTGACTACAATTTAGCTTCTATTTTACCATCCTGGTAGAGCAGCCGCATTGCGTACTCACTCAACCCAAGCCACTACACACTCTAAAACTGATCAGTCACGTTTTCTTTGCTGTTTTTATCACGTAAAAGCAAGACATACATCTTAAGAACCTTTTTTTCATTTTCTAAGGACATAGGTGTCAGCTTTTGTGTCACAATCAAGTGTTCCCAGCACAAATTGTGAAAGAGACAATAAGCGTTTGGGCGTTAAGTAATACTTAACGAGGTTGCCAATGCTGCGTTACTAACCGAGTGTGAAATCCATTAGGGTGCAGGGAACACCTTTAATGATTTAATTGTCTTATTATGACACAACAGACTCTCTGCATTAAACATTATCTCTGAAGATGCCTCCAAGAGGCTTCCAAAACCCCTTCTAACCAGATCCAGAAGTCTCCCAGACCCGGTTCCTTCTCACCGTAGCCCTGGGTGTACTTGTTGATGGTAACAAGGTTTCCTCGGTCGCCAAATTCTTCTCCCTGGTCAACAAGAGCTTCCTTCATAGCCTGATACCCACAGATGACGATGACGGGACTGGAGCCAAAATATAACGTGTAGACGTCCCCGTACTTCTCCCACAGCTAAAATACACAATCGTAGTGTTAACACTTGTGGGGTTTGATGGATAAACCGAATTAAACAAATTCCTCTACACATACGTTACAAAAAACTGAGAATAAGAATTTCTTATTATAAAGACTTTACACGGACTGTCCCTTTAACCCATTAAACACGTCATTAGGTCACTATTTTGCTTGCATTTCAATAAATAACTGGAATAGCCGACCTTCATCAGAGATTTCACCATCTGCCCCCGTTCTATCTGCAGCAGGTTTCCGATAAAGGGCAAGGGGGTCGGTCCGGGGGGCAGATTGCGGTCCTTGTACATTGAGTTCCATGTTGAGCGGATGAAGAGGCAGCAAACGAGCCCCAAGAGCAGTATCTCGACCCACGTTAAGACCATGATGGATGCTGAAGTGATAAGACGCTCGTTTTCCACTCAGATGTGCGGTTTAACAAATTGTAGAACTCTATATAAATGGAAGCACACCCATTAGAAGGAACACTTCCTGCTAAAATGTGTATTATTTCAAAACATTGTTTCAAAACATGGTCAAAAACACAACGAAAAACATGTTGGGACCTGTTGCTGGGTAATTTAACCAACTTTCACAACTTTCTTCACGACAAAATACATTTATTAAACGTGTCTATAGCTTGCAAGATTTACTTGTCGACGAGTTTAACTATTTGGAAGTTTTCACTCTAAATGAGAAAGTATTTTACCTGGAGGTTCAGGTTGGTGGCAGCCTGTGGCAAATCCAGCATTATTTTATCAATGCCCTGTCTAGGGGCTCTCCTCCTTTCCCTTCCCCAGCCTTACAAAGACAAAGGAGAGATAACTTATTGGGGGGTAACAATAATCTGGAGACCAGAAGTTCAGATTTATTTTCGTATCAAAATGAAATTAATTCATTAAAGGTACAGATGCAACATAGTTTGCAGATGCGCTTCATTTAAAAGTGGATATGACGTCATATTCCGCAGGGCAGCACTGGAGATCAATAAGGCACTGCTGAGAACAGGAGACGATACACACATTAATATGTATATATTGCTTATTTTAATCTTTACTTATTGAATGTAGGGTATGTTTCTGGGGGGAAAACATAGAGAAGACCAATGAGGTTTTCAATATCGTTTTCATGAGTGATGCAATATGTATATCTATTATAACGTTAAAACGTGCTGGGCTGACTGCATTTTCTACCTGCTTGTCTCTTAATAATAATAATAATAATTATTATTATGTTATTATTCTTCAATATATTATCATGATACACTCAGGTTGGTGCCTGTAAGTTTTCTATTTTAATGGGTACAAGAATAATTTTAATCAGCCCCCAGTATCCACCTTTATGTGGTGACCGGCAGCCAAATCCATTGTGTAATATTTATTTGTAATGTGGTGTCGTTTAGGAGACATTCTGGAACCAGCACTTCCTGTCTCTGTGGTTGGCAGCCATTTTGTGTGAAGCATCCTAGTGCTGAATGTGGTTTCCTGAGGTAATTTCTCCATGAATAAACTGCTCTGCCTGCAAAGGGTCAAAGCCCAGCTTTCCTGGCCCAGTCAGGGGAGATTAGAGGACATTGCAACAAAAGGTGGGACAGTTGGGAGGTATGATGTTTTCTAGGGATATTTGCCTTTAATTCTGTGATAAATGGGGACTTTTTACAGAGATATAGAAAGTTGGTGCAACTAATAATATGCACTGCAGGCTTGGCGAGAATGGTGGCCCTCTGGAAGAAAGATGACTTTTTATTGTAATACAGTTTCTTGGTAATTAGAATTTTTTGCTATTTAGGTGTTTTTTTTTAATGTATGTAAATAATGTCTCTTTTCTGCTGACAAATCCTATGTGGTTATACATAAAGCGTGCCTCCGAAGGCCGGAGAGGCCCACTCTTGTTTTAGGGTGCGTGTGTCTGGGGCTTTATTGGGACATTGTATGTCACTTTTGGGTCTATTCACATAGAAGTCAGGTGAAGGGTTAACATGTCCAGCCTGGAGATTCACTAACCTCTGTTCATTCAATGCAGTCCTTTGTGTTTGCCTTTCATAGATTTCATTGCAGTATTGATGCCGTCATTCTTCATAGCTGCGTTTTCTTGTTATTTGTTATGTGGGTTTTTAGAATTTGCCCCTAGACGAAGGTGTGTTGGCACCTGAACACCCCTTATTCCATGTAATGTAGCCTGTTTCTGTACCTACTTTTAACTGCCCCTACCCCGTGACAGTGGGAGAACCCCCATTTTTACCTTTCAGTCGCAGAGTACATCCTCCAGATAGAATCCTTGTCGTAATTCATCTTTATTGATAAAATATTAATAAAAAAAATAGTCATAAGCAACCAAAATTAAATTATTCCTTTTCCTCAACCTGTCCTTCAACTCACCCTACTACAGCGTCAAACCAGCCACGATATCCGCTCTTCCAAACATTATATGATACGGTACCCAATCCCTTACGAAAAAATTACTGCAGTTTTTCGGAAGTAATACTGCAGTTTTTTGGACATGAAAAAACTGCAATACTGCACAATTACTGCAGTTTTACTGCATTTGTACTTCACTGTACTGCAGTTTTACTGCAGTTATTTTTGTACGGAAGTACAAATGCAATAAAGCTGCAGCACATTAAAGTACAACTGTAGGTTTGCAATATAAAAACAAAGTGCCGTAAATGTGCAGTATTACTGCAGTAAAAGTGCAGTATTGCAGTTTTTTCATGTCCAAAAAACTGCAGTATTACTTCAGAAAAACTGCAGTAATTTTTTGTAAGGGCAGTCAGATCCTTCAACTTTTATGCCATTTTATCCCCGACTTTCCTAAAATGCTCTCACCCAATCAAACCGCGATTAATGTCTGGCCACATAACCCCTCACCTGACCCAACCTGACCGTATCTCTCATAACTCACAGACACACTCCGAGTGAAGACCACAGCACACTTTATTTAGGCACCAAATGTACGGCGTCACATGAATAATACAAATCAGGGATAAAACAATGAACAGATCCTTCCACCCACAGCAAATACTCAGCCTGGGTTCAGGCATTACCATTTATGGGCTAATTATATCTCTATAAATATATTTTCTGAGACATAGAATTAAATGCGCCTTGTATTACATAACACCCATCAGATCTCCTCAAACTTTTAATTTTTCAACCTGTTTAGATTTTTTACTTTTTTAACATTATATTGAACATCATATCTTTGGTGGTATATAACGCCAACAGTAAGATGTACAGTAAGTACATCGAGGATCTCTCTAAAGAAGCGGTCAGTACATCCGCAAAACGTGTAGGACCATTTTTGGAAATTTGAAGTTCCTGAAGTTCCTGTTCGTGTCGGTTGCGTTAGGCAATTTCTGGGTTGCCGATTTGCGCTGGCTATCCATCTTCATACGCCAGATATCATCATCTTGGCTGCTCATTTCCATTTTTTGAGGAGCTACCTGAATGTTCTTTTTTAATCTAATAAGTACCTTTATTGTAATGAGGGATCAATTATATTTGATCCATTATGCACTATAGAAACGTCCCCCCTGTGTGTATAGCATCAGAACTTCCATCTAAGTTGATATTTCCTAAAAGGCATATTTCTGTATTCTATAATTCCCCATCCAGTACAACGTCCTTGTGTCCCAGGTATAAGCGGAGGACACAGGAAAAAGCACAACATATGAAGAGTCCTCACTTCTGTCTGCTTTACTTTATTGGCGGCTAATGAATGAGATCTCGTATGGGATGGGAGCATTTATCAAGCCCCCCATACGTGGGGTGATGTCAGCCTCGGAGAATTTCCTCTGGGAGGTTAGCGTGAAGTTCTGCAGGATCGTGGTGAGGAACACAAATATTTCCATCCGAGCCAGACTTTCCCCAAGGCAGATCCGTTTCCCTGGAGGCAAGGAAAGTGGTGGTTTGCTAAGGCAATTAGTTCCAAAGATGCATTAGGGATGCCAACAGGTGACATTGGGCAGTGCAAAAAAAAAAAAAGAGTGTGCGTCAGGGTAGACTACCTGGAGATTTTCCTTTTCTGGGGAAGTGGCTTTGTGAAGGGCCCGGGCCAGCCACATATGAGGGCAGGTATAGTCCCGGGGCAGCCTTTAGAGAGTAGAAGGTGATTGAACATTGCTAAATCGAACTCCACTGGTCTAGAGAAAGAAGAAGCTGAACTGGAGACCCAGGGACCCACCAGAGCTTTCTGACTCTGGGTCAAAACTTGAGAGTTCCCATGTATGCTGATATCACACATGCTGCTCAGGGTGACTGTGATATTAGTGCCTGGGTTGTGAAGTTGGCCCTCGGGTGATGATCAGTTTTATTGACCGAGTACCCATGTAGGTCACCTATATGGTGGAGCTGGTTCTGGTAGAGTTAAAATGTAATACTTTGGTATAGGAATAGCAATACTGATCACCATGTGTAATCTACCATGTGTAATAAGCCTAGTACATCAAGCAGGCGATATTAAAGGTGCTGTTCCACCTACCCTGCTGAATTTAACAATTTTCTTACTACTTAATGGCCATCGCTCCTCAGAAATAATCAATTACATTTTGCCTCATTTAAAAAAAGTGTAAAAGTGTTTTGCTGGAAACACTTAAAGTTAATATGACGCAAAAGCAGGCACTGATTTGTTGCCGTAGAAACTGAGAAGGCTTCTTAAATGTTGTTTCTATGTAATTCAACATTAAACAGAAAGAGTAAAATGATCGATCTGCTCTGATTTATTTTCTTGACATAAAATAGAGTGCAATTAATCTTTTGTCCAACAATATTTCAGGAGACCCTTACCTAGAGAAAAAGGCCGAGGGATGGGGGTCTCATTGTCTCAAGGGCTGGAATTCCCAAAAATAATCTTGCATTGGACCCCAATCTTAACCTGCAAGCAGCAGATATCTAGCCAATGATAATGTCTCACCTGCAGAAAATGCCATCATGGCCTCGTTCTTCTTAAAGCTGCCGTTCTCATCCAAAAAATGGTTGGGATCGAACTTATACGGGTTGGCGAACTGCGTGGGATCCCGATGGACAGAGCAGAGGATGGGGTGGACTTCAATACCCTGATGGAATAAAATGCTGGGGTTAGCGTAGGGGTTGACAGGTTTGGTTTGGATCTAGGATGCAGCAAATTTGTCAGCTCCTGGGTTATATGTGTGTACAAGAAGCACATAATAAAGGGGTAACTAATTTCTCCAAGACAAGATCTATGAGTGACAAATCCAATTTACATTCCCCCCCTCCCTTTCCATAAAATAGACCATAACCTTGGGAATGCTGAATCCCCTGAAGGTGGTGTCCTTTGTGACCATATGAGGGAGGTTGAGTGGAACAGTATCAGCGAAGCGCAGAACCTCATGTATCACAGCTTCAGTATACGGCATCTTAGCCCGGTCGTTATAATTCGCTATGCGCCCACTTCCAATAACCTGGTCAATTTCTTTGTGGACATTGGCTGTAAAAATAAAAAAAAAAACAAATTACTATAGATTATGAAATTCCTTCCAGCCACACACAGGTGTAGAATATTTGGCAGCGATACTTCTCTTTAATATTTTTATTAGTGATATTGCAGATGGTCTTGGTGGAAAGTTATGTCTAATTTGCTGACGACACAAAAATTTGCAACAGGGTTGATGTTCCTGGAGGAAGAAGCCAAATGGCCAATGATTTTGGTAAACTAGAAAAATGGTCAGAGCTGTGGCAACTGGGATTTAATGCGGATAAATGCAAAGTAATGAACCTGGGGCATAAAAAACCCAAGGGCAGAGTATAGAATATGTGATACGGTCCTAACCTCAAGGTGCGAGGAAAGGGATTTAGGGGTAATTATTTCTGAGGATTTAAAGGTAGGCAGACAGTAGAGCAGCAGGTAATGCGAGCAGAATGCTTGGTTGTATAGTAAGAGGTATTAGCAGTAGAGAGAGGGAAGAGCTCATGCCGTTGTACAGAGGACCGCTGAGACCTCACTTGGAGTATTGTGTACAGCACTGGAGATCGGATCTCCAGAAGGATATAGATATCCTGGAGAAAGTTCAGAGAAGGGCTATTAAAATGGTTCATGGATTACAGGATAAAAATTACCAGGGCAGGTTCAAGGATCTTAACCTATATAGCCTGGAAAAAAGACGTGACAGACGAGGGATAAGATAAAGGAAGAGAGAAAAAACAGAATGTTGCAGAATCTTGTAATACCTTTTTTTTTGGACTATTTTTTTTTTTGACTTGATAAAGGGAGGACTCCCGAAAGCTCGTCTATTATTTTAAATATTGTTAGTCCAATAAAAAAGGTATTACAAGATTCTGCAACATCCTGTTTTTTTTTGCATTCTTAATACGTCTACCCCAAACTACAGTATTTAAAAGGAGAAATACTACCACAACAAGAGGACATTCTGGTGCAGAGTAGCAGACGTATTTTTTTTATGTTGGGAAAGAAGATTCTCAGTTTCTCTGGACTTCTTTTACTTATAATAAATTCCAGTTATTAAAGCATGGTGCTCATGGGCTCCTCCTGCCCCTGTGTGTAATACCTTGTATCTCGGGGTATGTTACTAGTATAAGGAGCGAGTGTTTCAGTACAGTGGTGCTGGTCTCTGTCCCGGCCAGAAACAGGGTATAAAATGTCATCATAATGTTCCTCATGTTAAAATCTGAAGCCGGATTCTGTTGTTCCTGTGAAGACACCAATAAGACACAGAGGCGTTTATTTATAAGGTTTGCCTCTGAATTCAACTGAGATTAAAATCTTAATATCCCTTACGCCGCACATTACGAAGGGCTGACCCCAGAGAAAGTCATTTCACTGATTATGATGTATTTTCTCCCATAACTCCATCTAACCCATCATTTTAATCTATATGATTACCTATAATGTCTCTTACCTCTTGTAACCCCTTTGTAAATATAGCTTGTTGGAGCTTTTATATGGTAATTGTCTTAGGCAGCACCCACCTTTTGTAATTTAATAAGGAAATTGTCTATGAAATCTCTTGGGGAATTGGGGTCCAATGTTTCCTGGTTCTTCTGTACTCGCTCATATATAAACTGATTCAGTTCCTCAGAAATGGTGCATATCTTTTGATGAGGTCCTGGAACGTAGTCCATCAGTGTTGGGAAAATGTTCTGAAGCTATTGGAGAGTAAGACTCGCTGTGGTTAGAAGTATGAACACACATTTCATTTTATTTGTTATTCCAGAAAATATGCATACATTTTTCCATATGCAACTAATTTAGCTTAGATAATTAGGAGAATTATAGCTAAACAAATATAGGATGTTTATTGGCAAACAGGCCATTTACTCTTGGGTATGGAAGTCACAAGTGCTCACAAGATTGATTTTTTTCATCTTCTAGAGGGCCACATCACACTGTGATCAGCAAGCAGGGTTCCTCAGCCCTGCATTCCCGATGGCAAAGTGTACGATCAATCAGTAGGGAGGGCGTTCAGATCCCAGCAGGGTATGGACAGACCCTCCTGTCTCTTCTCATCTCTCATGTCTATCTGGAGCGATCAAAGAGCATCCTGAGGTAGGCAAATATTAAAAGAAACACTACAGATTGAATGTGTAAACTTTGTGTATTACCTGTCCCCAGCTACTGCTTGTAAGGCTGCAAATCTCATCCACTATACTGAGTAGCTTGAAAAACCTCTCATCCGTGTATTCAAACCGGTTTCCGAATATGATTGAGCAGAGAATGTTGGAGATAGCTCTAATGATATTTTTGGATGGGTTCCATGGCATCCCTGGGGTAGAGATTGCATAATAGTAAAATTGTTAAGACAAAGGTCTGAAATTTATTTAAGGCCAAGAACATTGTCTTTATTACAGGATGATCTGTGCATCATCTCGGAAGACGGCACTAACCTTGTAATATGTATCGTTGAATCTTCATAATTATTTGTCAATACTACTACAGTATTTGTCCAATGTCATCCAAAGAATAGCCTTTTTTATTACAGATATGGTACAAACCTTCAGATTTTTTAAACTCGTCCACGAGATACTGAGCCTCCTCCTGAATCTTCCCCTCAATGCTTTTCTTCCCCATTCCAAAACTTCTCAGGTTCCTCAAAGTGAAGTTCCGCATCGCTCTCCATCGTTCCCCATTGCTGAAAGCAATCCCTTAAATAGATTGGGAAAAAATCCTAATTTATGACTTGTTTTTCACCATTAATAGTTAGTAAGGTTGTTTGAGGGTAACATTTCGTGACACCCTCCATCAATGTGACTGATCTGCAACATGATCTGCTTATGAACCTTAGATTGGGCATTTTGGGGTCTCAAGAGAAATTTCATTAGGTACACCCTTATTATACTCCTCAATACATTAGAAAGTTAATTCCTTAGAGGGGCTTCTACACAGTGTTGTGTGTGGCAAAACCCACCCCAGGATGCATTGTGATCGCTCCAGAAAGAAAAAAAAGACACAAGAGGTGAGAAGAGACACAGGAGGGTCTGTCCAGACCCTGCAGGGATCTGATCTCTCTCCCTACTGTAGAGACCGTACACATTGCCATCGGCAGGGCTGTGGAACCCTGCTTGCTGATCCCTGTGTGATAAGATAGAGTTATATGTAAGGGATGCATGCGGCCCTCTAGAAGATTGAATGATACTGTAAATCATTGAACGTTTCTGAACATAAATTGGGCCCTACTTGCTCTGAACATAAGGATGTTTCCTCTGTGTGTACATTAAATATGAAGACAGGGAATCATGGTTAAAAAAAACATGGTAAAAATGAGAAAAAGGCAACTCTGGTCATTAGTGTATGAAAAAACCCCAAATGGGTTAAAATAGTATATATGGAAGGATTAGAGCACCCAGCAGCACTATGAATTTTGTTTCCAATGCAGTGCTTTGTTGTAAACGTAGTAATGCCATCAAAGTAGAGAGAGTGATGCCTTTAGTGATTTACTTCTTTCAAACGGGCACATCATCTCCTTTGTCTTTAACCCCTTAACTTCACTGCAATGCCTCGAAATCATGGTATCCATCAACACACACAAAAAAATGCTGGGGCCCCGTACGATTGCTCCTTTTTTTTTGCTCCCCCCCCCCAATATTTCACCATATTTTATAATTTTTGTTATTGTAAATTAGATGTTATGATCAAAATAATGGTACCCAAAGAAAACTTGTGTGGGTTCACTAAATAGGAGAGGAGAAAATTACAGCTAAACACGAGCGTCACATAAATGTTAAAACAGCCATTATTATGAAGGGTACAAAAAATAAAAGCAGCCATTGTCACAAAGGGGTTAAAGCTTATTTCTGAAGGTTCTCCAATAGACTTCCCAAAACCCCCATTGTATTTTGGAAACCAGAAGTCTCCCAGACCCGGTTCCTTCTCACCATGGTCCTGGGTAAACTTGTTGATGGTAACAATGTTTCCTCGGGCACCAAATTCTTCTCCCTGGTCAACAAGAGCTTCCTTCACAGCCTGATACCCACAGATGACAATGACTGGACTGGAGCCAAAATATAACGTGTAGACGTCCCCGTACTTCTCCCACAACTAAAATACACAATGCAAGTGTTAGCACCTGTGGGGTTTGACAGATAAACCAAATGAAATAAATTCCTGCACACACACACACATTACAAAAATCTTCTCTAACAATAAGATATTCTTATTATAAAGACTCTTATTAGAAAGAACGGACTGTCCCTTTAACCCATTAAACACGTCGCTGTCATTAGGTCACTTTATACGGGACTCTCTCTTTAACCCACTAAACACATCGCTGCCATTAGCTCACTTTACACAGGACTGTCCCTTTAACCCCTTAAGGACAATGGGCGGTCCCTAAACCCATTGAAAACAATGCATTTTGAGCCTGTGCATGTACGGGCTTTGTCATTAAGGGCTTAAACATGTCATTAGGTCGCTCTTTTGCTTGCATTAATAATAAATAACTGAAATAGACCGACCTTCATCAGAGATTTCACCATCTGCCCCCGTTCTATCTGCAGCAGGTTTCCGATAAAGGGCAGGGGGGTCGGTCCGGGGGGCAGATTGCGGTCCTTGTACATTGAGTTCCATGTTGAGCGGATGAAGAGGCAGCAAACGAGCCCCAGGAGCAGTATCTCGACCCACGTAAAGACCATGATGGATGCTGAGGTGATGAGACGCTCGTTCACACTCAGATGTGTGGTTTAACACATTGTAGAACAATCATTACTCTATATAAATGGATCAGTCTAGACAGGTGCCAGAGGAATGCACACCCATTAGTAAGAACACGACATGCTAAAACATGCTAATGCTTCAAAACATGGTCTAAAATAGAAGTAAAAGGAGAGGACTGGCACCGGTTCAGCTGGGATTTGTAATTCGTCATTCAGCATGACTAAATACAGTTATTTGCACAACTTACTTGGAAGTTGAGGATGGTGGCAACCTGTGGCAAAGCCAGCCTTATCTGAGCGTTCTCCTCCTTTCCCAACCTTACAAAGGTTTGCCTGAACCAATCAACAACAATCAGCAAAAATCAAAGAAGGGATAACCTAATGGGGAGCAATGGAGCAATAATCCATGTAAATCCAGAAACCAGATTTCAGGTTAACATTTCTGTTCATATAACAGCAAAATGAAATAAATTCATTACAGGCACAGTCGGCACAGTCGGCACAGTCCTCCAAAGTGTCCTTCCGCGATTCAGGTAAAAGTGGAGCACCAGGATATCTCGTCGTATCCCCCCAGGAAGTACAGGGTTAGGCATAGGGCAGCAGTGGAGATGAATTCTGCTCCATTGCTGAGAACCGGAAGTTCAGATGACTGCTCCCATGATATACATAAAATTGGTTTCATATATATTGCTTATTTTAATCTTTGAATGCCACTAAGTGGGCTTATTTATTGTAAACAACTACCGGTATATAATGTGGGTTTCTGGAAAACGACTAGTAGACACCTAAGTGGCTAAATAATCAAAGTGTTTCCAAAATCATTGTTTTAATAATGTGTAATATTAATGCATGGCTATTATCACTATAAAAACACGTTTCTTTTTTCTCTATTTTATCATGAAACATTGCTGAAGTTGGAGTCCGTAAGTTTCGAATGTCACTTTTGTATTTACCAAGAAGTCAAGTGATCAGTTGCATGACCCCACGTGCTAACACTTGTAAAACAACTCGCACATTCACTAATGTGTGACTTGTAGGCAAGGGCTTGTTCCAGGTGCGTGTTCCAGGTGAGGGCATTTCAGTTCAATGTGAAATTCAATTTTTGTAAACAACTATAATTGTTTTCCCCCAAACTAGAGTGTATGTATATATATTATTATTGTTAAGAACCCTCAGTTCATTCACAATATAATCCTCTGTGTGGACAGCTGAGCATAGAGAAGGTTTAAAGAACAAATCCTACAATTCTACACAGCAGACTAGCCTCCAGCTTAGACAGCATATTCCCCTAGTGGAGAACCCCTAAACTGCATACATCAAACCTAACTAACATTAACGTCTGGCCACTAAAGACCTCTCATGACCCAACCTGACCGTATCTCTCATAACTCACAGACACTTTCCGAAAGTGTAGACCAAAGCACTCTTTATTTAAGCACTAAATATATGCGGCCACGTGAATTATACAAGGGAGACATAAAACAATGAACATATCCTTCCACCAACAGCAAAAACTCGGCCTGGGTTCATCCAGAAGTGAACAGTTTCTGTTGGATATATAAAGTATGGACTGGGGTTTTCCATAATTGGTGGATAGGGAAATTCTACTATGTCAGTTAACCCCTTATGTTTAATGCTTTTTTCTGTATTTTTGTTTGGTTAGTTACGTAAATAATGTGACAAGCATTTGAAGAAGACAGTAATACAATTTCTCGTTTTTACTCACTACTGGTAATGGCACATACTGCGCCAACAGAAAATACACCAGTCCGGATATGACAGAAAGCCAAGTAATGTATATAACGGTATATATTCAGGAGACTGTCACAGCTTCCTTACAAGTTGATTTTTATTGAAAGGTATATTTCTATATTGCTAGGCTAAGAGCTAATAAAATACTCCATCTCAGGACAGCGTCCTTGTGTCCCAGCTATAAGCACAATGTATAAAGAGGCTTTACTGTCTGCTTTACTTTATTGGCGGCTAATGAATGAGACCTCGTATGGGATGGGAGCATTTATCAAGCCCCCCATACGTGGGGTGATGTCAGCGTCAGAGAATTTCTTCTGGGAGGTTAGCGTGAAGTTCTGCAGGATCGTGGTGAGGAACACAAATATTTCCATCCGAGCCAGAGTCTCCCCAGGGCAGATCCGCTTTCCTAGAGACAATTATAGAGGTGATTTGCTAAGGAAATAAATTCTAAAAACTGTTATGCCAACAGGTCACATTAGGCAGTGCGATATGTTAGGGATGTCCCAAAAAAGTAATTGGTTGTGACTTTAATGCCCAGCTCATGAGCATATCTGGAAACGGGTCAGGCTAGATTATCTGGGGAAGTGGCTTTGTGAAGGGCTAGCCACATATAAGAGCAGGGATAGTTCCTGTACAGCCTTTAGAGAATGGAGAGTAGAGGGTGAGTGAGCATTGCTAAACCAAACTCCACTGGCCAAGAGAAAGAAGAAACTGAGATGAGCTGGCTTGTTTTGGTTGCTTGGAAACCGATAAGGCTTCTTAAAAATTTTCTGCTATTTCGGTGTTATTATACACGCAAAGGAGAGAGTAAAATGATAGTTCTGCTATGATTTACAATCTTGACATAAAAGAGATTGCAATTAATCTTTCGTCCAAGTGGAACAACCATACAGGAGACCCTTCCCAAGAGAGAAAGGCTGAGGGACGGGGATCTCATTGTTATTTTGTTTCAATAAATGCTACAGAAAAGAGCCAAAAAGAAAAAAAGGGCTAGAATTCCCAAAAATAATCTTGTATTGGACCCAAATCCTAACCTACAAGCAGCAGATATCCAGCCAGTAATAATGTCTCACCTGCAGAAAATGCCATCATGGCCTCGTTCTTCTTAAAGCTGCCGTTCTCTTCCAAAAAATGGTTGGGATCAAACTTATACGGGTTGGCGAACTGCGTGGGATCCCGATGGACGGAGCAGAGGATGGGGTAGACTTCAATACCCTGAAGGAAAAAGGATGCAGGGTTTAGCATAGGGGTTGATTGGTTTGGTTTGGATCTAGGATTCAGCCAAAAAAAAATGTAGGATGCATGGTTTTTTTTTGTTTTTTTTACCAATTGTCGTTTTGTTTTCAAACTGCTCCCATTTTGGGCTGTGTTTAATCCCTAGATATATTACAAAATTGGGTCATATCTCCCTAATCTCTCTTTAAGGCGATGCTCAACCATTGTATGTTCTCGTAATATTTATTATATTATAATTAGGAAAAATGTCCCATTATAAAGATCTTACATAATGTATGTGGTAAATAGAAACAGTTAATTGATCAATACTAAAGTACCCAGACGCTCACACTAACACAACTAGACACACTCACACACATGAACCCATTCATACTAACACAACCACTGAATGGTAACCAAGACATCCACACTAACACACATCCAGACAGTCACATCAGCACAACACACACTACACAGGTGCTCACAATACAAAAATGTACACAGACATTTACACACACGCACACAGACACACAACATACAACTTATGTGCAGCCTCATTGTGCCGTCAGTGTGTGTTACTGTTGAGAATTCTCTATGGGGATTATGTTCTCAAAGACACAGCAATGGCAGTGTTCTATGTGCGGACCATTATGGTTATGTATTAGCTGTTTACGGTGGGTGTGTACATGGAGCACATAAGGTTATCTATGTGTAAGTGTAGTCAAGATATGATTCCCCCTAGTGATTACTGCCCCGAAATTCAATGAAGGGTTAACTCATTTTCCTATGCACCAGGCAAGATCTCTGACAATTGATCTCTGTCTCCTCTCATTCTCTCTCTGCTCTGTAGTAAGTGGAGATTTTGTTCCACTCGCTAGATTAAACATGTTATGTCTCTACATAAAGTATAAAATATAGAAAAAAAGTTACGCAATCCCATAGACTATAACCTTGGGAATGCTGAATCCCCTGAAGGTGGTGTCCTTTGTGACCATACGGGGGACGTTGAGTGGAGCAATATCAGCGAAGCGCAAAATCTCATGTATCACAGCTTCAGTATACGGCATCTTGGCCCGGTCGTTATAATTCGGGACGCGCCCACTTCCAATAACCTGGTCAATTTCTTTCTGCACATTGGCTGTAAAAACAACAATAAAAATCATCAAATTACAAAATTCCTTCCAAACCCTAGACACATACATGTGCGGATTGTTTGGCTACAATACCACGTGCAATCGAGCATCCACATAACAGTGCCTTACAGCAGAGAAAACCAAGGAGGTGACGGCATTTATAAACATGGAAGCGCTCAGTGACCAATTAATATAACCTGAAAATTATCTGACAGAAGAGACCCTCAATGGAGCTCATGGAGAGCGATTCTGGTGCAAGTTAGAAGTTGTGGTATTTTCTTATCAAATGAATGTGTGTGTGTGTGTGTGTATGTGTATAAATGTTCCAGTCCCTCTATTTTTACTACCTTGTTTTTGAATAATCCCCAGTTTGCAATTCCGTGCCATGTCCAAAACATATATACCACATGTGACAGTGTATACCACCTATAATGGCAGCTCAGAAAGGACTGCGTGTGAAAGTTGCTCAGAATCTTCTAATCAGAAAGCAGTGTAATTCTGATCTGCCGTTACACGGGGATTTTTTGAGACAAATCTCTTCAAGCGGATTTTTATGTTGGGAAAGAGGATTCTAGGTTTCTCTGCCCTTCTTTTACTTATAATAAATTCCAGTTATTAAAGCCACCTGGTGAGCGGTCTTCTACATTTAGCGTGGCGCTCATGGGCTCCTCCTGCCCCTGTGTGTAATACCTTGTATCTCGGGGTATGTTACTAGTATAAGGAGCGAGTGTTTCAGTACAGTGGTGCTGGTCTCTACCCCGCCCAGAAACAGGATATAAAATGTCATCATAATGTTCCTCATGTTAAATTCTGAAGCTGGATTCTGTTGTTCCTGTAAAGACACCAATAAGACACAGAGCGGTTTATTGATAAGGTTTGCCGCTGAATTCAAGTGAGATTAAAATCTTAATATCCCTGACGCCACTGCACATTACGAAGGGCTGACCCCAGAGAAAGTCATTTCACTGATTTTGATGTATTTTCTCCCATAACTCCATATAACCCATCATTTTAATCTATATGATTACCTATAATGTCTCTTATTACCTCTTGTAACCCCTTTATAAATATAGCTTGTTGGAGCTTTTATATGGAGCACCCACCTCTTGTAATTTAATAAGGAAATTGTCTATGAAATCTCTAGGGGAATTGGGGTCCAATGTTTCCTGGTTCTTCTGTACTCGCTCATATATAAACTGATTCAGTTCCTCAGAAATGGAGCATATTTTTTGATGAGGTCCTGGAACGTAGTCCATCAGTGTTGGGAAGATGTTCTGAAGCTTTAAGAGAGTAAGAAATTGGTGAAAATTATTAACAAGTATTTCATATTATTAGTTAATTCAGAAAATGGTTTTTCCATTAGAAACTAATTTATCATAAACTTTTGGGAGGATTACGACTAAAAGAATCATGGAATGTTAATGAGCGGCAGGAAGCCACCCATTAACTCTCTAGGTTATGGAAGTCATATTTCCAACACTTTAAGGCGCCTCTTGGCTCTGAAAACCTTTCCCTGACTGATGCAAGATCAACCTGATTCTGTGGCAGCCTGGAATACATTCTAGCCTAGGGTGGCAGGTCGATGGGGTCATCAAATTGGGAAGATAGTCTTGTTGGGTGATCAAGTTCCCCAGGTCAGACTTTTATTGATGTTAAAACGTTCCCTGGATCAATTTGTCTGAAAAATATTCTACAGATTGTCGAACTTTGTGTCTCACCTGTCCCCAGCTACTGCTTGTAAGGCGGTAAATCTCTTCCACAATACCGAGTAGCTTGAAAAACCTCTCATCCGTGTATTCAAACCGGTTTCCGAATATGATTGAGCAGAGAATGTTGGAGACAGCTCTAATGATATTTTTGGATGGGTTCAGTGGCATCCCTGGGAAAGAGATTGCATAATAGTAAAACTGTTGAGACAAAAACTCTTCAGAGATCTGAAATTGGTATATTGCAGGAGAATGTTGGTGACCCTTTAATCTGTGATGGTCTGTGCACAGTGGCAGCTGATGGGTGTAAAAGATTCTAACACATTTAACTTTTTTTTTTTAGACTTTAGACTTTTTAAACAAATTTGCTTTTACTTTTCTGAATGAGCAATATGTATTTTGCAGATTACCACAGGGGGCGCGCATGTCACCTAGTCTGTTTCATCAGGCATTGGCAAAAGTCTTATCAAAATTCTCAAGGCAAGATTGTATTCTACAGTATGTTGATGATATCTTGTTGGCAACAGAGAGTAGAGAGGAACACCTCATCTTGTTAGCAGAATTGTTTGATCTGTTGTATGAGTCAGGATTGAAATTAAATCCAAGGAAGGTCCAATTATTAATAACAAGAGGTTCAGTACTTGGGCGTTTTGATAAGTCCGAATCACATGAGTGTGTTGAGATATTTCAGGGGGATTATCCATCCCCTAGATTTTGCTTGAAAAGACAGTATTATACTTGATATGCCATTTGGTTTCCAAAGAAAGGTCGAGCTATTCAGCATAGACTGCCAGGGCATTTTTTTGCCCAGAGAGCAGAAATTGCAGCTGTTAAAACAGTATTGGAAATTAATGAGAAAGAAAACAATGATCCTTTGGTAATCTATAGCGATAGTTCATATGTCGTACGTTCACTAACAGACTACTTACCAGTGTGGGAAAAAAAACAAGGTTTTGTGGATTCATCTAACAAAATCTTAAGTCATGTTGATACATTGCAGACAATCTTTGAGCTTGCTTCTAAAAATCCTAACCGGTATGCTATTGTCAAAGTACCAGGCCATAGCAGAGGGACTAGTGATTTAGCTTTGGGAAATGAGAGATTCTATTGCAAAGCAAGCAGCTTTGACAGGAGAGATAGTGATGGAACTGGAACCGTTGGAAGTACTACCAGTAAAGAGTAAGGAAGTAAATCTACCTTCATTCAGCGATAAACAGATGAAAGATCCGTTCATTGTGGAATGTAAGAATAAAATAACACCTCCCTTTGTTTGTGGAAATGGAGTGGTGTTTTATGAGATGCAAGGTAATTTACTTCCAGTTGTGCCTAAACACTTGCAGACAGAATTCACCCGCTACAATCATGAAAGCTTAGGTCATGTGGGTTAGCAAAAGTTGCTGGAAATCCTCAAAGAGAAGTTTTATTGGGACAAAATGGAGGACTCTGTATATAATGTTGTTCAGTCATGTCTCATTTGTGCTCAAGTAAACCCCAGGCCTAAAGGACAAAAGCCTACACTTCTAAGAATTGCACCTGCAGACGGTCCATGGTCTATACTGCAGATTGACTACATAGGTCTCCTACCTTCAGGTAAACAAGGTCTCAGGTATCAATTGGTTGTGGTAGATGTATTTTCTAAGTGGGTAGAACTGTAGCCTGTCAGGAATGACGATGCTTTGTCTACGGCAAAAGCATTAATGAATTATGTTGTACTTGGGGAATCCCAAGGATGCTTGCTTCTGACAGAAGGAGCCATTTTACTGGCAAAGTCATGCAGGCTGTTTGTGCAATCCTGGGGGTACGTGAACAATTCCATATTCCATACCATCCTCAGTCCGCAGGTATTGTAGAAAGAATGAACAGAACTATTAAATCTAGAATTGCAAAAATGTTACTTGATAAAGGAAATACTTGGGTTGATGCAGTACCTCTGGTATTGATGAGTATTAGGGGAACAAGCTCCTCAACTACCCAGTATACACCTTTTGAATTAATGACAGGAAGGAAAATGCCATTGATCTTTCCTCATGAACCATTTTTGTCTACTCCACAGAAAGATGCCATTGCAAGAACTAAGTTCCTACAGGTACTACAGGAGAATTTAAAAACAATCCTTCCTCACGCAGCATCTAGAATGCAGCGTATGGTACCGTCTCACTCTTCTAAATTTGTGAGAGGAGCATCAGTAATGATTAAGACTTTTAGGAAGGCAGGACCTTGGGAAAGCAATTGGGAAGGACCGTTTGAAATAATCAACACAATGGGTCAAGTTATGATCCTTGTTAAAAGAACAGAAAAGACTGAAAAATACCCGTAGGCAGCAGAAGCTGTGGGTACATGTTGACCAGTGTAAATTATATGTTTCTAACTAAATTTTGTTCTTGCAGGAACACAGTTCTGCAAGAAAACGGAGAAACAAAACTGGTAACTATTGGAAGGAGAACCTTCTGAGAAAGAGCAATACAAGAAGCGTGACATTAAGATAGCATAGTTTTTTTGATAGCTGTGTTGTTTGATCTGTACCACAAGCCAATTGGAATTGATGATCAGACAAAAGATTCACAATCATTCATCATGTGAGGCCAGGATTGAAAGTGTTAATCTATGCATGAATTAATGACTCAAGTAAAGATAGGGAAAGTTTGTTTTCAAGTAATGAAGGAAGAGTCATTGTTATGAGCATCCTTTTCAAATTGTATGCATAATGAAACTCTTCACAGAGGATTATATCGCATAGAAGGAGATTTGAAAAAGTTGGAGATAGATGGGAAAAAGTTTAATGTCTCCACTATAGGCACAGAGCGTTTAAGAACACTACCTCTGCAATTTAATCTCACACAGATAGACCATTTTCCTCGGAAAACATGGACTGAGGAAATATAGAAAGATAAGGGATTATTGGCCATATTAAAGCAACAATTGAAAGATGCAGAAATTGTTTTCCAACATAAACAAGGTGAATTAGAACAAATTCAACATCAATGGAATGATATGTCTGGAGTTAGTTGGTGGTCAAATTTTAAAAAATCAGTAAATATGTGGTAACAATCTTCGGTAAAATACGCAGCTAGGAATATATTGTTGAATCCAATTGTTGTGATGTGATTGTAGTATAAATGTGATACGAATGGTGAGTAAATGTGTATATTTGAAATTATATGATAAGGATATTATCCTATCATCACGGGGAATTGTAAAAGATTCTAACACATTTAACATCTCTTCTAAAAGGACCATATGTAATTATTGGTATAGGCAATAGTCAAAGATATGTCATAAATAAATGATAATTAAGATGTATTAATAGGCTTCAGGGTTTCCTTGACCTTACATATGGAATGAAGGATTTGCTGAACAGACATTCTATAGATAGGATAGTAACTTGTTAATGCATGGTATAATTGTGACTGTAAAAGTGCATTACAATATGCGTACAGTGACCACCTAAAATAGGGTTTGAACACCTAATTAGGTGAAGACCAATAGACTGACATAATTATCCAAACCGTATATAAGCTAGGCATTTGTAAGACATGTGAGGCATGGGAAGAGAGGTTGAGGGAAGATGTACTTGCCATCCACGGGCTCTTCACGTCCCGAGCACTCCCTCCCTCCATCCTCGGAAATGGATAGAACAGATGCCATGAACTGAATTCCTCTCCAAGGTTTTGTAAGACTTGTTTTGTATTATTTTTGTTATCTACTTTTTATATTCTTCTTCTTCTATTTTTGTTCATACTAAATGTTTTACCTTTGTTTGCATCTAAGTGACTCTGCCTATTTTTGACGCACATATATATATGTGTTCCAATTATTTGAAGTTTGTGTTGGCCCTATATTTTTATAACAGTGGGTAATTCCAATGGGGGTTTACAATAATGGCGCTTCGCGCCTTGCGTTGTTAGCCCCGTCTCCTCGCTTACGTCAGTCACTGGGGAGGCGGGGAGACTCCGCGCTGGACGGTGAGTGTGCTGACGGCTGGCAGATCAAATGGATGGCTCAGCCAGCTCTTTAGCAAGCGCGGCAGCAATTGAGCCAAATAGGATGCCTGTTCATAGCTCTTTCTTGGCATAGGCAGGCTACATCAGGGCACAGGAGGCTTCATGGCACGTGAACCCAAAAGCGCAAAAGGAAAAAATTATTGCAAAATTCATCAAAAATCTATGGATTTTTGATGAACTTTGCAATTTGTTTTTTCCTTTTGCACTTGGGGTTCACGTGCGCATGTGCTCCTATGGAGGAGCCTCCACTGTCTGTGCATCATCTCTGTAGAAGGCACTCAGCTTGCAGCACGTATCAGTGTATCTTCATATTTATTTGTGATAGTACTGCAGTATTTGTCATCCAACCCATAGTCAACAGGTCTTACAAATACAGTACAAACCTTTAGACTTTTTAAACTCTTCCACGAGATACTGAGATTCCTCCTGAATCCTCTCCTCAGTGCTTTTCTTCCCCATCCCAAAACTTCTCAGGTTCCTCAAAGTGAAGTTCCGCATCGTTCTCCATCGTTCCCCATTGCTGAAACCAATCCCTTTAATGCATGAAAAACATTTCTAATTATTAAATGTATAGCTATATTTCTATCTGTTTAATCAACCGCGTGTCCCATTTGTTATCTGTCTACCTCTATTACGTCTTATGTTTTCACCACAGTTGGTGAGGTTGTTTGAGGGTAACGTGTAGTGACCTCCTCCATCAATGTGACCTTAGATTGAGTTGTAAGGTTATATTTGTGGGGCAATCAGGACCATTGATCAGCGATCTGAGCATCCCCTAGGATACGTGATCCTCTTAGGAACCTGGGATTGGGCATTTTGTGGTCTCAGGAGAAATTTCATTAGATGCACCCTTCGTTATAATACTCCTCACTACATGAGCAATTTTATTCCTTGGAGGGGCTGTTGAACAGTATTGTGTGTGGGATAATGTTGCTCGATAGTGTTGTGCACAGAGGAAGATCAAGAAAGACACACAGAAGAAAGGGAGAGAAAGACAGAATAAAAAACATTGGGAGAGGAAAGAATGAGGAGAAAGAATTAGAGAAGGGGAGTTTGTGTGCAAGAGAGAAAGAAGTGCAGGTCATTGTATTTTCAGACACATGAAAATAAAACATGCGCAAAACAATCAGTGATGGCTTTTGTGTCACATGACAATTTACATGTGCCCTGAAAAGAATTCTGAATTTGTCAAAATCGTACATGCCCCTTTAGATGTAAAGTTACTAGTATAGTGTGTGTATATATATATATATATATATATTATTATATATATTAGCACTATTATGTTTTATGTGTTTCTATGATTTTAAAAGAATTGTTGTCATGAACATTATGATGATACTCTATGTGAATACTTTAAAATGGAAAAAGGGAAAATGTGGTAAAAATATGAAAAATAGCTCTGGTAATTAGGGGATGAAAAAGCCCCAACCCAAAGGAGGTTTTAGGAGTACATTTATGCAAGTATGAGAGCATTTGGCAGCACTAGGAATAGGAATATTGTTTCCAATGCCATCAAGGTAGAGAGAATGGCATCTTTAATGATTTATCTATTCCAATTGGGCACATCAGCTCTTTTGTCTTTAAAGCATACTTATGAAGGCTTACAAGAGGCTTCCCAAAAAACCCTTTCTATCTTGTAAACCACAAGTCTCCCAGACCCGGTTCCTTCTCACCATGGTCCTGGGTAAACTTGTTGATGGTAACAACGTTTCCTCGGGCACCAAATTCTTCTCCCTGGTCAACAAGAGCTTCCTTCACAGCCTGATACCCACAGATGACAATGACTGGACTGGAGCCAAAATATAACGTGTAGACGTCACCGTACTTCTCCCACAGCTAAAATACACAATCTGAGTGTTAGCACCTGTGGGGTATCAAGGATAGAGTAGAACAAATACACAAGCTTTATCCTCACACTACAAAACACTGCGTGTTAATAATCTCTTGGACCTGTTCAATTTGTCACTGTTATTAGGTTACATTACATCTCCTTAACCCATTTGTAGTTCCCAGAAGTGATTTATGACACAAAAGTGTTAACAGTGTGATAAGGGCATATTGGTGTAAGAGTTAATTATTGAGGAAATACTGTTTTAAAAGTATAAAAGGAGCTAAAAGTCATGATGATGTCATGAAGAATGCTCTAATGCGGCTGAAGACCACTAACCAATATAAGGCCCCTGGGAATCAGCGTAGCTAAATGGACAGGGAGCATATATGTGTGTGGGTGAGTGCATGCTTAGGACATGTGTGTTTTTGATTGGGGTATGTAAATGTAAGGGGGGAGTCCCTAGGGGATAAAGGGTGCCCTCTGGGTGACCCCGGTCACTGTCACTTTTCCAGAGACGGCCAACAGACTTACCTGCTTCCCACCCTCCCTCCCTATTTTTTGTGTACTAACTTTCTTTCTTTTGTCACAGCTGGCGGTTTGTGTGTCCTTGCCGGTCTGGTTTTGGTAAGTGATGGAGTTTGGATGCTGGTGTGAAGGAAGGCTCAATCCTCCCCTAACCTCTGGTGTTTTTTATTGGACGTGCCCACCGAGCTTATGGTCGGCTGGTGGTTAGCATTAGTTCTGGGACAGCGGAAGTTAGCTGTCAATGTTATTGGACGTGCCCACCGAGCTTATGGTCGGCTCGTGGTTAGCATTAGTTGTGGGACAGCGGAAGTTAGCTGTCATTTTTGTTTGGACGAGGGGGGAGGTGAGTACCTGTGGTCTGGATTGTACAGTGGTGAGCGGCCGGCAAGGACGGGGTTAATTCAGTTCCTGTGTTGGCTGTGTTTGAATGTATTATGTGTTATGTATATTTGTATGTTTGTATTTAGTATTTATTGTGTGGTTTATTGTGTATTTATGTTTATTGGTTTATGGTGTTTAGGCCAACACAGTGTTTGTGGTTATTGTTAATAAAATATGCTGTGGCCTGTTTTATCCAATTTCAGTCTCCATGGTGTTAATTGGCGGTTGGTAGTTGGTTTGTGATGCACGGTACACACTACCCACATACATGATTAATGAGCATACAGACAGGAAATGACATAAACTTTTATTTATTACTATAAGATATAAAGGTAGACCCCTTCCAGCAATATCCAGACTCAGCGTATGGTGCCTGGCACTCAGCCCCGCGGCAGGTCTCATGAAGCAGCGTGTAGCTTTTGAGTGTCTCTTTGCTGGGGCGTTTAGCTGGTTGTTATTCAAGCATTTTGATTTGGTTAATAAATTATGTGCATGATTCCATCCATTAAGTGAAGGTGTCATCTCTGTATCCTCAAACCTATTAACGCCCTTCCTGTCCTCATAGGTGTGAGCAATCATGGGTTAAAACTAGACTTAGGCGCCGGCCAACTGTTCATGTTCGTCTTCCTGTTTGTCTTCGTGGGGGAAAAAATCTTCGTATTCCACGAATATTCGCCCATTCCTGTGTTCGGTTCGGGCGAATATTTGTGTACTGTGACGGAGGCCTCCATCACTGGGGCCACTGGAGAAGCCTGACTGCCAGCCTCCTCCCTATTGACTATGGGCCCTGGGTTTGTAGAGACTTCTGTGGCTACCCCCAGCAGTATCTTCTCATCACTGGCTGAGGGGATTATCTCCAGCAGACAGCCAGGATCTGCCACCAGGGAGAAGCCGCCATTGTTTTAGTCCAATGTATAAATCAGTCTCCCCCACCTATTGTGTTGTTAATCCCGTTACTGCCCCTGTTGTCTCTGGGAGGCAGATTAAGGGGGTTGTTTGTGTCCCAATATCTTGTTTTATGTAAATGTGTGTTTTGCTGGATATATCCAGCTCTGTGTGTCTAAATAAATCAGTCTTCGTTTGGTTTTCCCCTACACTGAGTCTCGGCGAGTGACTGGGGAACCGGGGAAAGTGTGGTGTCCCAGGCTAAGGAAGCACAAGACAGCGGAGGTAGTCGGTCGGACTAGCCAGCTCCATTACATTGGTGGCAAGCGGTGGGATGCTTCCTTGCAAGCGGGACATTCAAACCACCACTGGGATTGATCACTCTGCGGGCAGAGAAGCAGCCATGCCAGGATTCTCAGCTCTGGAAGAGGAGTTCAGATGGCGTGTGCAGGAGGCATGTACAAAGTTCGGTGGAACTGTATCGGCAGAGGATGAGCTGCTGTGGAGGGATTGTATTCGTCGGCATCTCTGGTTGGAGGCTCTTCAATGGGAACAGGACTACCAGGGTAAGAACCTCGTAACTTTTGAGGAAAGGTTCTGGCTCCAGCGGAGGATGCTGATGTCGTTTTTGGGGAAGCAGCCCAAAGAGGAGTGGGTGTCTGAGCTGGAGGTGCTGGTCCAGAAAGAGGTGAGGTTGGACGATGGCTATCGGGCTCTGCGGTGGTACGCAGCACAGCTGTGTCCAGGTCTGGAGTGCACAGAGCCCACAGAGGGCTATGACTTTGGCGGCCTGGGATTAATATGGGACAGTCTCCACAAGGATCCGGACTTTGGCAGTACAGCAAAGTGGCGGATTGAGGACATCCAGGATCTCAGAGAGTTGGACCTCCTTGCTGCACTCAGACTGGGAGGTGATCTAGATTATTTAGTTGCACGGGAATGGGAACTGGAGAAGGCATATAAAAAACAGTTTGACCGTGTTCAACAGAATGCCCCAGTGTCCAGGGATTTTATTGATTATTCATTCGAGGATGTTGACCCGGCAGGGGTGAATGAGACTGGGGTCTCCAGCTCTGAGGCACAGGGATACTGGGTAGGGAGCCCAGATCCGATACTGGAGCTATGCGACTGTGCTTCACAACCGGATCCAGAGACTGGGGATTTAATCGATTTTATGTCTGAGGATGTTAGCCCAAGAGGGGTGGATAACACTGCAGTCTCCATACCTGAGTCCTCAGAATGCTGGGCAGTCTGCCCAGATCTCTTAACCCCACCTGAAGAGCTGGCAACAGGGCAGAGTGCTGCTGGATTCTGCCCCACACCTGCAATGGCTACAAGGATCCAGGGAGATGCGGCAGTCGCCCCATCTCCCCAGCGGCAGCTCACATGTCCGGAGAAACTTGTTTTTCCTCCCCAGCGGCAGTGGGAGGAACCGAGAGATGTGACAGCCGGTCCATCTTCCCAGCGGCAGCTCACCAGCCCGGGAGCAGAGGAACCGGTCCTCCCTCTCCAGCGGCAGGTCGACCCACAAGATTCCCTAACCCCAGCTGAAGTGCTGGCAACTGGGCAGAACATCGCTGTCCTCTGCCCAGCACCTACCAAAGCTGCCGGAATTCAGGGAGATCCAGCAGCCAACCTACCTCCCCAGCAGAAGCAGGGAGGTGGAACAGCCGGTCCATCTCCCCAGCGGCAGAACCTAATTCCGGTACTGGAGGAACCTGGACTCCCTCCTCAACGGCAGCAGGAGCACCAGGGAGGGGATGCAGGCGGCATCCCTCCCCAGCGGTACGCGGGAGATGGCGCAGCCGGCCCATCTTCCCAGCAGCAGGAGCACCAATTTTGGGAGGGCATTAATGGGCCAAATAAACTGACTGACTACGGAGTCAACCCGTTTGGGGTCTCATCCTATGTCAGTCCAATTGAAAGGGGGAA
>VKOC01000193.1:169232-181859 GCA_009364415.1 Spea multiplicata
GGCTGTAGTCTGGCGGCAGGCAGGAGGCTTAAGGCTGGCAGGTGTTTGGCGGCGGCGGTGCATGTGCTGCGAAGGGAGCACCGCAGCAACTCATCCAGGGAGGCACGTCGACTCAGGGGCGTATTTTGGTTCTCCTTTATTCATTTGCTTGCTTGCCTGCTTACTTAGTTCTTTTTAACCCTTTAATGAAAGTTAATGGTCCGGGTGCATCACCCGAAAACAAAGAGTTAACGACAATTGACATGCCAGGACCGTCCTGACTTCAAAACCTCGAGGCATTCAGCAACACCGTGATCAGAAACAGGGGCCGCGTCTGGCCACTCCCCGGGGTGTCAACAGACGCCCGTTTTAAAAGTTTTTAGGAGGCGACTCACCTAAGGACGCTCTGTGACCACCACTGCGAGTGATTTCGCCAACCGCAAGATGGCGGCCACCCTGTAAAAAAATAAAGTTGAAAAAGTTTGCTAGATGGTCTCCAGACCCTCTAGAGAACTCTGGCTCCACTTGCAGGTTGAATACAGGTACTGCATTCAACCATACAAGTCAATGGAGCCCAGCTTTCTAATCACAGTGTGATTGGTATAAATAAATAAAAAAAAACATGCATGTGGGGTATCACTGTACTCAGGAGAAGTTGCTGAACACAATTGGGGTGTTTGACAGGACATATACCAGGAGCAGGTAATTTTATACCTTGAAGTATAGTTTGACAAGGACCTGGTGGTAGAATTAGTAGCTGGAAAGAGTTCAAATATCAGCATTTGAAATACCTGGGGTGTCTAGTTTTCAAAAATATATGATTTTGATGGGGTAAATTGCACTGGCCGGGCTAAACAAAGAGTACCCAATAATGACACTCTTACCAATTTGGAAAGAAAAATGGTTTAAAAAATAGGCAAAACAACTACCTTTGTACTTATTGCCCCATAACGTGCAGAAAAAAAAAGAAAAAAAAAAACATTGGGTATTTGCTAAACTTGAAGACAAATAGTATAATCTATTTAGCAGGTTTTTTCATTACCTTTTATAGATGAGTAAAAGATTTTTCTAAATGTTTCACCATATTTTATAGGTTTTTTTAATAGTAAGTAATACGATACAATCAAAACAATGTCATCTAAAGAAAGCCCTTTTTTAGAAGAAAATTACAGCTAAACACGAGCAGCGCAGAAATGTTAAAACGGCCATTGTCACGAACGGTACAAAAAATAAAATCAGCCTTTGTCACGAAGGGGTTAAAATATTAGGCCAGGAATTGACTGATTACAGAGATTTATAAAAGATACTACTAATCCACTGAGAATCAGGGATGGCTAGTGGAAATGCTATGACTCACTCATGATTTACACCTACAAAACTATCTTTCATCCCTCTGTTAAATGAAATGCTACATTGGAAACAATAATGAATCTATTTGAAAATTGTGTGCATTTATAGTTGTTATTCTTTTACTTGAAATGAAGGATACATTTTGTGTCTTAGGTTTTGTTAGAAATAATAATTTTGCCAGAATGCCATATTTCAACGTTACAGCTACTAATCAGCACAAAAAAATGACTTTGCTTTATTTGGCATTTGCATTGTGTTCTTAATGTCTACCAATATCTAAAGTTGCTTTCTGATATGTTTTACTGATTCCATTCAGCTCACATGGCAGTTGCAGTCGATTTAATGTGAGTTGACAAATAAGCCAGAGAACAATGAGAAATACTAGTGTATAGGGTATAACTGTCACTTACAATTACACTTAAACAATTACATTGTTTAAGAAAATATCTGAAAAAAAATTACAAACCACAGGTAGTCTTAATAAATTCATTTAATTAAACTAGAAGGTGTAGGTAACAGTTTTGTTTAAACACTTAGGTGTTTTTAGGTAGGCATAATGTGAGTCCTATTACTGTCAATAACTATTAGTACTATCAATAATTGCAAACTATGTAACTAACTCCTCTTTAATACCTTACAAGAAAATGATGTTAGTTATCTGCTATTAAATTGTAGCCTAAGCACAATGTATGATAATCCCTAGCTTCCTTATATGCTCATATAGTACAGACCATCTTAAGTTACCAGACTGTTTAAAAATCGCACCTTCTCCCATTACTTGTTTTTATGTAAAATTCCCCCAGATGTGCATCTGTTCATATACTGTACATGAGGCCTCTGGTTAAATTCTTACAAAGCAGTATATCCTGTTGAGTAGATCTAAATTCAGTAGAGGGACAGACAGACAGATACCATTCTGTGCTAGTGGAAATATACTGATTTTATACTATAAGACAAATGCATTCTTAGTAGGCCATATAGCCATATACCCTACTTTACATTTTGCCTATTATGATCCCAAAATGTATAATTTCCAGTTTTCCTTGTTCAGTGTGTGCTGAGAGCCAGCTAGAGGGTTGGGGTTTTCATGAAGTTTTAGGTGCCAGTGACACTGAGGGATCATACAGTTTGACAGTACTTTCCCTGCTAAGGGCTTTTGAGTGACAAAATTCATTTCTATTAGAGCCAACAGATCATAGCCATTTAATGTATGTCACATTTACAATTTGTGCACCTATGAGCCTGATATGTGAGTTTTTTCATGTTAGCATGAAAATCTAAATGAATGTCTTAAAATGTCAACCTTTTAAAGGATGGTAGCTTTTTATTTATTAAAATAAATTATATTAAAGCTACCCTTGTATTACATAAACCCCATTAATTTGTATAATAAAATGTAAAAAATGTTACTAATAAAAATTTATTTTTCCATATGGGTAGTCTTATATTCAGGGTTTTCTTCTAAATATTTAAATTTTGGGGGTTGGTCTTATAATCGAGCAAATACAGTATTTAGCAATATAGCATCAAGGGGTGTATGATCCTTTAGATCTTAAACCATCCAACATTCAATTTTGTATAATTTATTAAAAGTATTAAATGCCTTTTTGGCTTTTTGGTATTACAAAGGCACCTAAATACATGGTCATTATCTTGATAACGCCCTTCTTCCAAATGTAATTTCTAACATAAACATAACAGATTACAGATAAACATCAAACATCTAACAGATTCTGAGCTAAATGTAAATCCTGTGTTGTCCTTAGGGTTAAGAAAGGAAATAACTAAAACATGTAAAGGATGTGTACATAGGTATCTCAGAAATGTGTAATTGATCCAAACCAAGGAAATCACTTATACAAACAACTATATTTGGACATCTGCCGAAATTCAGCTGAAATCAACCAGACAGGTTGATACATTATGAATACACATTTGTGTGTTTTCTTATTTGCTTTGGGTTATAGTTATGATTGTTTATTTTTATCTGTTTGTTTACTATATTTGCATGTATTCGAAATCTATTTTTTTTTAAATGGTTCATGTTTAAGCACCACAGAACAATGTTGCATGTGACAATTTTTAGAGCTGTAGATGAATAAAACCCCAAATGAAAAATGATTTCATAAAAATGCTAGAAGTATTATAATTTAGAGAGAGAGGAACCCGTTTCCTTTTCTGGATTGCAACATAGTATTTTTTTGTCTTAAGGTTGTACACGCAGTCCTTGTTCTAGATTAAATCAATGAACCGTGACTCACACAGAGTATGCCTTAATTTCATGTCTGATATTAAAATACAGCATCAGACTGACACTCAAAGAAAAAAAGCTAAATAGTAGTAGTAAAAGCTAAATAAGGGTACATAATATACAAATCAGGAAGCAATTAATACAAATTGAACAAAAAATGAAGGGTCACCAATGTCAGTGGGAAGCAAATTCATCATATATTACATTTTTTAAAATATTGCCATTATTAATAAAATAAAGTACATAGAATAAGTTCAATATAACGTTTTCATTATCTTTCTATCTTTGTAAACCACTAGAATAAGTGAATAATACACCAAAATATATTAATTTACTTGCGATCATTTTGTGAAACCACATATATAATAAGATATGTATCAATTTCAGTCAATGACAGGGAATGTAAACTCATAACTGCCATCACTAATGAGCCAGACACTGAGGGTGGTATCACCATCAGTGTACACCTTAACTCCTATCACTATATACTGAGCCAGGTACTGATACTGTGGTACCACACACAAAGGTATTGTTTCAGACCTGAGGATGAAGGTATCATCATTGCATAACGTATTACTCTGGTATTTTGGCATTATATATAATTTGTTTTTAGTGGCATTTAGTGGTGGAGATTATTAGTGCTCCCCATTTCTTACTGTAGTATCTTATGCCCCCCCAGGGCCGGCCCGACAATGGAGCCAAGTGGGGGCAACTGCTCCAGGTGGCACTTTAGGGGGGGGGGCCAAACAAGCAGATATTTTAGAATAAGAGGTTCTCATCTAAAGCTAGAGGGTCAGAGGCAATGTAATTAAGTTTTACTTTACTGAGAAGTGTTAAATAAATGGAACAGCTCCCAGCAGAAGTGGTAGAGGGTAACACATTGAGAAAATTTAAACATGCATGGGAAAAGCATGACAATCCTGAATGTAAGTCAAGACCAAGAACTGTTTATGGTTTGAGTCTTTACATAGAAAAAAAATGGGCAGATTAGATGGTCCAAATGGTTCTTATCTGCCATCAAATCCTATATTTCTAGGCTTCTACATTTTGCAATGCAGGTGCAGATATAACAGTTAATGAGCACTGGTTTCAGCCAAGTGGCTGTTTTTTTATGGTAATGCCTTATAGTCATTAACAGCGAAACCGTCTATAAAGATGAATTATTTACTTTTGTATAATAAGGAACAGTAAATGGTTTCCTAGCAGATGGTTCAAAATACTGCATAGGGAAAAAATACAAACACAGCCAAAGCAAACTATTTGCAAATGTTATTGTTCATTCAGCACTATATGTAGACAGTGAGTTTACGTGTTTAAGGTTGTAGGTCTGGTTTGAATATAAGGTTGTCTTTGTTAAATGGAAGTCATATGTAATTTCTGGGCAGTACTCCTGGTCATTTGCTGATTCTAATTATTAATGTTTGGGAGAAGGAGATTTTTAAAGCCTTCTTAAGCAGTTCAGTGTTGTGTGGAAATGATCAGAAACAATGATAGCATCTGCCAACTTTGCACAGCAAGTTAGCCCCAGAACTATATACACACGTATGAACACTGAATGACTCATGTTTCACCATAAACAATGGAGATGCAGTAATATTTATGAATTTTGCATCACTTCATCTGTCTTATACAGTGGGGACCATACATATTACAGTGGCCATTTATATCTAGTTGGCTAATTATTCAGAATAGTAGTGCAAGAGTCAGAAAAACCAAAGTAGGACCAGATGTGAACATGAAGTTCGATAAAGTGTTTAATATATAGTATCACATATTGTGCTTTGCCATATGTTATTCAATAAAGTTGTATCAAATGTCCATATTCCCTTAGGTCGCCTCTCTTAGTCCCTCTAATGCAATACCTACACTAGTGTGGCTGCCTTATCCCTTACAATGGCACTTTTACCTTTTACCTATTGTGTAATATACCCTAAGTCCCTCTAGATTGTAAGCCCTCCTCACCTGTTGTCTGTTAGTCAATTTGTTATGTTACATACTACTTGTTATGTCCTGTCCACCCATTGTACAGCGCTATGGAATTTGATGGCGCTATATAAAACCTACTATAAAAAGTATGTCAGCTGGAACCACAGCTCTTCCGCAAAACTGCCTGCCAACTCTTGCTTCAGTGAATATGCCCCATTGGTTTTTCATAACGTAAGAGTTCAGTGACTAGGCTTTGGGAACTGCAGTGCTGGTATACATTAAACATTTGCAAATGATTAGTGGAACACGCAGAAAGGTAGAGGAAGGAGGCTATTAAATAGGTGTTACTCTTACACTTCTTTCACTTCAATAAAAAATATAGCACTTTGTTTATTTGCCACATCCTATTCTCTCAGTATTTACAGTTCTACACCCTCATTACAGAATCAAGTTTACTAATAAAAACAACATGTTTATGTTTTAACAAGTTTGAAACCCCAATGTTCTTTTAAGTGGGTGTAACAAAGATAAATGTTACCTTTTCTTTCATAGAAACACGGGTACAAAAGTAAATGCAAGACTAGCATGTCCAGATATTTCTTCTTATAAAACATATGCTGAGAGATGATAAACTTATGGGGCATTTTCACTTTTCTAGGTAGTGAATTATGAGGCACAGGCTTAGGGTAACTTGTAACCCTCATCTGAGGGTTCAATGTCAACCTATAGAAGCACAAAGCAATATCCATATCTTACCTCTGATTACAAATTTTACAACTGATCTCCTTGGCAGGTGGATCTATCCAGGTGTAACCATTCTGTAGTGTCTTGTATTGTGTTAATGCATACCAAAGGTTATTGGCGTAATATTCCGTTTGTCTTATGTTACTACTTTAGAATTCAAAGTTCATGCATTTTGTGGACAAGAGCTGAAGATGCCTAATATTTGGTGACTGAACAATAAGATTTTTGGTAAAATGTTCTACCTTTAGTTTTTCAGATGTAATCCCAAACATACAGCCAAAGTCATTAAGAAAGCTCTCCAGCATTAAAAAAAAGATCCTGGAAGTGATGTATAGTTCCCACGGAGCCCTGATCCCAAAATCATCAAGTCTACCCAAATCCACAGTTCTCCAAAATGTTTGGAACAACAGACCCGTTGAGTTCAAGTATTCCTAGAATGATTGATGCTGTTTTGAAGACAAAAGGTGGTTGATTTTATTTAGATTTTTCATCTGTTCACTCAGATTATTAAATGGAAAAAAAAAAAAAACTATTAACATGTCTATTTTAAACTTTTTCACAGTACTGTATAGATATAAGTATTGGGACACACCTCTTTATTATTGAATTCAGGTGTATTCATTTAGGAATTCAATCAGATCCATTGCCACAGGTGTATGAAATCAAGCACCTAGCAACACAGTCTGCATTTACAAAAAGAAAAAAAGTGATCCAGTCAAAAAACAAGATGGAGGGTATAACATCGGTCTTCCCCGCCGTCTGGAAGAGACAGCAACAGAAGGACAAACCCACAGAGAGTAGGGCAGTGTTTCATATTGCAGCCACACCTGGCCCGTCATCAAGGGGGTGACACCATAGAAACGCTATAACAAATGAATCAAATTCCTCTTCTCCAGGTGATATTTAATTCACTTCAGTTGTCTCCATCTCCACCTGTTTGCACATGTTTGCAAACGTCCACGGCTGCCGGACAGGAGGATCCAGGTCCCGTGCAGCACAGCAGGGATAAAACACCTGCACGGAACCGCATGTCCCGGGCGTCGGGCAACACGAACTGCGCATCCCTGTGCTAAACCCTGAATATAGGCCGCATCCCCACTTTAAAGACCTAAAGTGGGGAAAAAGATAATTTAGGTAAACTAGGAAAATGATCAGAGCTGTGGCAGTGGACATTTACTGTGGACAAGTGCAAGATAATACACCTAGGGCATAAAAAACCCAAGGGCACAGTATAGAATATTTGATACTGTCCTAACCTCAACATCTGAGAAATGGGATTTAGGGATAATTATTTTTGAGGATTTAAAGGTAGGTAGACAATGGTAGAGCAGCAGGTAATGCTAGCCGAATGCTTGGTTGTATAGGGAGAGGCATTAGCAGTAAAAAGAGAGACGTGTTCATACCGTTGTACAGTGTACTGGTGAGACCTCATTTGGGTTATTAGAGTTCAGAGTAAGGCTACTAAACTGCTTCATGGATTTCAGGATGTATAGCTTGGAATAAAGATGTGACCGGAGGGATACGATAGAAAAATTTAAAGGGAATCAAGATGAGAAAGGAAGAGTATATTTAAAAGAAGAAAAGCAACAACAAGAGAAGATAGTGTTAAATTAGAAGAGCAATGATTAAAAAGTAATATCAGTAAATATTACTTTATTGGAAGGGTGGTGGTTGCATGGAATAGCCTTATTGCAGAAGTGGTAGGGCTTAATACAAGTGACAGAGTTTAGGCAAGATATAAGGCCACGTACTAAGGAAAGTATTCAGAAATTGGGCCGATTAGGTGGACCGAATGGTTCTTATCTGCCGACACATTCTATGTTTCTATATCCCCAGATATTTTCTTGTTGCTGTTTGGAACTCTAAACACTTAAACGTGTCGCCAAAAACTTAGCTGCAAATACTATACTTAGCTTTTTGAAAAATTATCCATTGAGAGGTGATACTGAGGAACTGTGAGAATTATGGCTGAAAGAACTCATGCAATAGAGAACATTTAGATCAATATATAAAAATGTCATATACATACCAATTAAAATTAAAGGGTTTTCAAAAAAAATTAATATGGCTTAAACAAAATTTGATGACAGAGAAAATAATACAAAATATACACATTACTTTACAGAGAATGCAATTTTTTCCCACAACTTTTGGGAACATTTGAAACATAGAATTTGATGACAGATATATAATTTGGCCAAAATAGCATGTCAATTATTTCTGCTGTAAAGGATCAAACCTGAATCAGACCTTGTCTTGTCCAGTATTTACTATTTGCCATAGCCATGTGCCTATGCTATGCACCTTTAACCCCGTCTCCCCCCAACTTCGGCTGTTCACTTATCTACCATCTTTTTGGTAAATTACAACTTCCTTCCATTACCTCTAGTTTTAGACCATTACCTCTTGCCCTAACATTTCTTCTCCTTTGAAATATACTTTACTGCTGTACTTTGTTAAATCCATGTATGTATTGAAAGTGAGACTGGATGAACCAATATATATGCTTTTATACTTCCTTGTTTTAAGTACTTTGCACAATGAAAAGAAAACAAAGAAAACAACCAAACAACCAAGATTGGCCTTGAAATGAAACGGTTAATGGGGTATAAGGAGAGTACTTTGATAATGTGAGTATTAGAATTAGGGTCCATATAGCGTTAGGAACTAGGAACCAATGGAAAAACCGAATTAACGTTAGAAATAGTTATAAATGAACTCTAATTTCTTAAGTCCAGTCTGATAAGATATTCTTTAACTATATACTACAATATGAGTAACGCAATCCTAAAAACATGGTTAAAATGTAATTTTACATGGAGGATTTATTGCGGAACTTGTCAGTAAAATTCAGTTTTCTTTCTTTAAAGTATGGTCCTATTTTAGAGTCAAAACACAGTAAAAAAATATTACATGGAAAGTGTGAAAAATTTAGAAACCTGATGAATTCTGCAGATTGTGCTTCATAAACTGTTAATAAAACATTGTTTTTAATATAAAATATTTTAAAAAAATACAAAAAAGGAATACAGGAGATTAACCAGATTTCTAAAATGACATTTTTAATAAAAAAAATAAAATAAAAAAAAACATTGCTCAGCATGTTCCACTCAACAAAAATTCCATGAATTAGCATATTTAATTTTACTGAATTAATGCCTTTCTGAATATTGGTGGCAGAGAACAAACGCTATCCCTACTAACAGCACCAATTCATTTTAATAACATGCCAAACAGTAGCTGGTAAGCACATATTTATTGACCACATGCCAATTGTTAGAGTAGTTAAAATGTTCTGTAGGAACTACATTTTTACAGTAGTGTGCAAAATACTGCAAAGATGGCGGACCATTCGGGGAAAAAAAAGGCAGAAACAACTTGTATACAGTATAAAATAATGGCAATGATGTAATTTATGTTTAGTGGGAACTGACTAGTATGACGAGAATTAGCTGAGACATTTGTGTTCATGGTCTCAAAAATAATTTGCATAGGTGGTATAAAGTGTCATGAAGTGTTTCAAGTGGGCTCATAACACTAAATTTGAGACTCAAAGAGGTAATGGTTGAGTTTACTGCATCTTTTTTTATAAAAAAATCTCATGTTTATTGTATTTAAAAATACAAAAGATAACCATGTTACAGCATGTGATGCTTTACAATGTGTTACAATGTATATACAGTACCAAAACAATGTTTTTTTTTCGAGAAAATGGGAGAAGGAGGGGGGGATATCATAATTGACTTGGTATGATGCCAAAAATGAAAAAAAAAAAGGTTCAGGTAAGTAGAGTGGGGGAATCCTCGTTCTGAGGAAATAAGAGGATTAATCCGGCAAACATCATAAAAGTAGACCCATAGAGCCATTGTGTTTAATGCTGGGCACCTCGCCCCCTTGTGCGAAGTATCAGACTATTTTTCATAAAATCAACCATGTGCAACCACTGTGTGATTGGAGCCATTTTACTCATTTTTCCAGTGAACAGGTATGATGGCCTTCTCAGCATTCAATAGGTAAATCGTCAGTGATTTTTAATATTTGGAGATTGAGTATAGTGTATGTTATATGATGTAATAGTATTGCAGTCACCCACTTGTCTACTCACTTGGTCTCCGCACGCCACCTGACACCACCTAACACCACCAGCATCAGTCCTTGATTTTTTTGTAGGTCAGCAGGAGTTCTATACCACCTCATAAAGAGTTTATACCAGGTTTTCTGTATCTGTCTAGAGATGGAAAACTTCTGTGTGAGTATCAGGATCTTGTGCCAATGGTCATCTGACAGGGAAACCTCTGAATCTCTCTCCTAGAGCTGTAACTAACAGCTTTTGTCTACTAGCTGTAGAAAAAGTGAGTATAGTATGGATGCGAGAGAGTAAATGTTAACGGTAACCTTAAGATGTACATAACTCCTCACATGGTGCAAGTTTCTGAGGAAGTATTTGGGTAGCTGCCACAGACTTAACATAATGTGATACAGTTCCTCTAGTTGTGAGAATGTTTCACCATTATAAATGTGTCCTAGTTGTAGAAATGCAGTGTCTTAGGGTGTGAGATCCATAAGAGCACTGCATTGACGACCTGGCATTTGTTATTCAGGACCCCAGAGGATACGGACGCATTCCATGTAATAGTAAAGAAAAATGTAAAATCAGTATTGATGACACAATAGCAATAATATCAATAGATAAAAAAATGAATAAAAATAGTAATAGCGAATATAATTCACCCCTTCACGACAAAGAATTCCAATCCCAATGAGGGGTTAAATGATACACAGTGTACAAATAAATACTAAGTGTGACTATATACAATATCTTTTAAAAAAGCATTAAAAGGAAAATCTTTATTTAAACCTAAAGGGGAAAGGGTTTTAATTTTATAGATCCAAAATGTTTCCAAAAGTCGGTTATTTCTATTGCCCTTTTTCCACGTAGAAGGTATAGATTAAATCCCCATAAATGTAAAATTTTGGAGAAAATGCAAAGGAACTTGATGTTGTTCCTACTGTTAAGGGAATTGTTTCCCTGATAGTGGAGAATAAAGGGTATAAACTGGCAATGCGAAGCCCCTCACCTCGTGTAAACAAACTCAGGTATTTCTGGGATATGTGGGAATCTAATATTTTTAAACAAAGTCCATCACTTGTATCTTTTTTTCCTGCCCCCCCCCCTCCGGATGAAACTATAGTTACTTTTCATCCTTTATTTTTTTTCTCTCCTGCACTCATGATATACAACATAGTATTTAAATACGTCTGTTTGTGTATATGCCTAAGAGGTACTGTGTTCTTACGTTTGTATGGTATTTTCACTGATATGTATTAATACTTATGTTTGACGGATGGAGACTACATTACCCTTTCCCTCCCCTGTTTAATCTTGTTTATCCACTTATTTTATTGTTGTTGTTTATTGCAAACTTTAATAAAATATATTTGAAAGAACTTGATGTTCATTTTTTTTCCTTAGAATAAGATTCATATGCTCCAAATTTCTGACTTTTAATGGCCTAGTGGTTTCTCCTATATATTGGATGCCACAACAACATGAAATCATATAGACAACATATGTGGTGTTACAGTTTATAAATGTTTTAATTGGAAATATGTCACCAGAGATACATGAAGAGAAAGGCTTGTGGGTACTAGAAATATTTCTGCACGTCTTGGTTAGCACACCGATAAAACCCTTTGGGTTTGAGTACCAACCAAGTTTTTCTAAATTGAACAGTAAGCTAGGGGCAATTAAGCTCTTAATATTTGGGGTCCATTAAAAAATTGGGGTTTATTAGGTAAACCTGGTCTCAAAATGGGGTCTGCTTCAAGTATACCCCAATACTTGTTTAATATAGACCTGATTTTCCAGGCCGCAATGGGTTAAAAAAAATCAATATTTTGGGTTTGAGAGACTTTATGTTGAAACACGGTTGCACAATCCATACTCCCAATTTCATTCTCAATTTTGATGAGACCATCCTCCATATCATTTTTACCCTTGAAACATTTTCTTAACACTAAACTCTGTGGAAAATAGGTGTTTAGAACAGTGCATCCAATCATCGTGGAAGAAGACAACTATGACTATCAATATAACTGTTCCTATCCACGTCTTTGATTAAATTATTCATAATTTACTACCATTTATAATAGGAATGAGGGCTGATAAACCTCTGTTCTAGACAAATGTGCTACCTGATATCTTTTGATAGACCCAGACTACCATCAATTCTATTTTTTGTGAGGTGTTTATACACTAACTTGTCTAAAATGCACAGAGATGTGGGTGGCAAGAGTTTGCATCATATAGAATATAAAAATAGAAGCTATTTTATGGATTTTACCATCAATTTCCACTCCATGTATAGGACTGTCTT
>VKOC01000194.1:16604-29553 GCA_009364415.1 Spea multiplicata
TGCCCCGGTGAGCTACTTGTCCCCTCTGGCGCATCGGCCCGGTGAGCTACTTTGCCCCCAGCCGCATCTGCCCGGTGAGCCTACTTGCCCCCGGTGAGCTCTTTGCCCCCTTGCCGCATCTGCCCCTGTCGATCTACTTTCCCCTGCCGGATTCTTTGTCGAGTAAGGGCCCACCCGTGTCGTTTATCCCCCGGTGAGGTCCCTGCCGCCCTGCCACATCTGGCCCTGCGCTCTCTCTGTGGCCCCCCGTCGCGGCCCTCTCTCCTCCTGTGGCCGCCCGCCGCGTCGCTCCTGCCTCTCCTGTTGGCCCCGCGCCCGCGCGCCCCTCTCTCTGTGGCCCCCTGGGGCCGCGCGCTCTCTCTTCTGTGGCCCTCCCCCACGGCGGCCCTCTTCTCGTGGCCGCCCACCCGCCGCGCGCCCTCTCTCTCTGTGGCCCCCCGCCGCGCGCCCTCTCGCAGTCTGACCCGTGACCGGCGTCTGTGGTTCTGTCTCTCAGTGCGGAGCTGATTGGTGAGTTTTTGCCCCGTTGCCATGGCGAGCCCCGTGGTGCGTCAGATCGATAAGCAGTTCCTGGTGTGCAGCATCTGTCTGGAGAGATATCACGTCCCCAAGGTCCTGCCGTGCCTGCACACCTTCTGCGAGAGGTAAGAGCCCGGCGGGGCCACGGGGGGTGCGGCTGGGGGGCGCCGTGTGACGGGGGTTACTGGGTGCAGACATTGGTTTTGGGGCGGCGGCTAGCGGGTGCTTATGTTTTGAGGCGGGCTGTGCTTGAGTGCAGAATGGTCCTTGGGGCGGGATTGCAGAATGGATCTTGTTGGGGCGGTTGTGTGTGGAGGGAGGCGCTGGATGCGGAATGGTGCTTGGTGTGGTGCTGTGTGACTGATGGGGGTGCGGAATGGTCTTTTGTGGGGGGGGGGGGCGGTGGCGACCTCGTGCAAGCGTCTGGGTGGGGAGGGGGCACAAAGTGTCAACTGATCTGTTTGCCCCCCTTCAGGTGCCTCCAGAGCTACATCCCCCCCCAGAGTCTGACCCTGTCCTGCCCCGTGTGCCGCCAGACCTCCATCTTACCCGAGCGGGGCGTCTCTGCCCTGCAGAACAACTTCTTCATCACAAACCTCATGGAGGTTCTGCAGCGGAGTCCTGAGAGCGGCCGCCAGGAGCAGAGCGTTCTGCAGAGCGATGGCCCCTCGTGCGGAACCCCCCTGTCCTGCCCCAACCACCAGGGGAAGGTGAGAGGTGCCCCTGTAGTAGTAGTAGTGCTTCCCTAGCCCGGCGTCCCTGCAGCCCTCACCCCCTGTCTTGCGTTTCTTGCAGACCATGGAGTATTACTGCGGCTCGTGCGAGACGGCCATGTGCGCGGAGTGCACGGAGGGGGAGCACCGCGAGCACCGCACCGTGCCCCTCGGGGATGTTCTAGAGCAGCACAAAGCGTCGCTCCGGAGCCAGCTGGAGAGCATAAAGAGCAGGTAGGCCGGGGGTTATTGTAAGCGTAGGGGGGGCGCGTGGGCGGAGTCTGTGCACCCCCCTGAGCCCCGATAACCAATCCGGAGCCAGCGCTGAGGGGGGTATCTACCCTGTACATAGAAACTTTATCTGCCCCACCTAGTCTGCAGTAGAGACTCAGACCTTAATCCGTCGTTGGTCTCACTGTATTGCTCTCTACCACCGATGCTGGGAGGCTGTTCCACCTATCTACCCCTCTCCGAATGTAGTGAGTGTGCATCAGATTGCCTCCCCCAGGGAGTGTGACCTGTCCTCCTTTCCCTCCAGGATCCCTCAGCTGACCTCAGCGATCGACCTTGTGAGTGAGATCAGCCGCCAGCTGAGTGAGAGGAAGAGCGCGGCGGTCAACGAGATTTGCATCACCTTCGAGGAGTTGGAGCAAGCGCTGCAGCACCGGAAGAGCTGGTTACTGCAGGATCTGGAGGCCATCTGCATCAGCAAGCAGAAGGTGAGGCTGGAGGTCGTCCTCGGGTACCAGGACCGGGGCAATTGGTAAAAGGGGCAGATGGAGGCTCTCTAGAGACACCTCTGCCAGCAATGCCCCTCCCAGCATGCATGGGAAGAAGTGTCCCTGGGGCCTCTCGCCCCTTCGCCTGCACGGGTGCCCCCCCCAGGTCTTCGAGCCCTTGTCGCCCGCACGGGTGCCCCCCCCCAGGTCTTCGAGCCCTTGTAGCCCACACAAGTACCCCCCTGCGGGTCCTCTCGCCCCTGCCGCCTGCACAGTTGCCCCCAGGCCTTGCTGCCATCAGAGTCAGATGGAACCTCCTCCATTCCCATATTTATTTCTTTATACCCCTGGTGACGGGGCACTTCTGTGACGGGGCATCGGAAGTCTCCTAACCGGGATCTGCCCTGTAATCTGGCAACTAAATCGGGGCGACCGGCAAATAATGTTTGAATAAAAAAGTGGCCGGCACTTTCTTGTCCTGTCATTACAGCGGCCTCAGGTTGGGCGCTATTGGTGGTGTCAGGTCCTGTGAGTATAGGGCCCCGTCAGACAGTGGTGTCAGGTCCTGTGAGTATAGGAGCCCCGTCAGACAGCAGCCCCAGGTTGGGCGCTATTGGTGGTGTCAGGTCCTGTGCGTATAGGGCCCCGTCAGACAGTGGTGTCAGGTCCTGTGAGTATAGGGCCCCGTCAGACAGCGGCAGTACCCGATGGCCAGTTATTCTTGGTTTAGACGTCTGCCGCTGCCCCCCCGGGACCTCCCGCTGGTAACGCTCTGCCATGTTCCTTTTTCTTTCCAAAGGTCCTACAAGCTCAGCTTTCCTCTTTGCGCCAAGGTCTGGACAACATGGAGAGCAGCGTACGCTTCACGGAGCAGGCCCTGGGCCACGGCTCGGAGACGGAGGTCCTGCTGGTGAGGAAGCAGATGAGCGAGCGGCTGAACGAGTTGGCTTCCCGGGACTTCCCTCTGTATCCGCAGCAGAACCCTCAGCTGGAGTTTCGAGCGGAGACCGAGGGGCTGCGGCGGTCCCTTCAGAACCTGGGCGCCCTGCTGACCACCAGCGCCGTCGCGCATGCCTCCGTGGCCACCGGGGAAGGTCTACGGCAGGCTCTGGTGGGACACCAGACTTCTGTGACCGTCACCACTAAAGATAAGGACGGGGAGTTGGTCCGAAGTGGCAATGCCAACCTTCAAGCCCACCTGACCGGCCCTGATGGGGGGGCACAAGAAGGGGAGGTGACGGACAATAAGAATGGGACTTATGAGGTGCAGTACACCCCGCGCCAAGACGGCGAGCACCACCTGTCTCTGCGCCTGTATGGACAGCCCTTGCGCGGCAGTCCCTTCAAAGTGCGAGTGGTGAAGCCCGGGGATGTCCCGGCCTCCCCCGAAGACGTCAAGCGCAGGGTGAAGTCTCCCAGTGGGGGGCACATCCGGCAGAAAGCCGTGAGGCGGCCCTCCAGCATGTACAGCACCAACAAGAAGAAGGAGAACCCCATCGAGGACGAGATGATCCTGAGAGTGGGTGAGACTCTAACGGGGAGCGGTCACTCCTGTGAGTGCGGCTGTCTCGGTTAAAGTGCCTCCAGCTCGCGCTCTCAGGTTTAAGAAAAAAGGATGGAAACGTGGCAGGTCCAGCATTATTTAACTAAAGCTCTACCCCCTCCCCCTCACAAAGGCTGTCTGGTCCAATCAGCAACCGTTAGGGAGAGAGAACTTGGTGGGGAGGAATAATCCCGCAGATCCCGAGAATGAGCGGCTGCTTGGGCTCTGTATCTTGGGTATAGATTGGCCACTTTTCCCAAATCTTACAGAAGGTGAATGTGGGGTCTGTGCGGCCCCCGCGGCAGGGCATGATTTTACCGCGGGGGGTGGTTGTTTGTCTTCCTCCTAACGTCTCCTCTCCTTAATTTCATTGGCCTCCTAGGGGCTCGCGGCCGGGACAAAGGAGAATTCTCCAACCTGCAGGGAATTTCCGCCTCTGGAAACAACCGGATTGTGGTGGCCGACAGCAACAACCAGTGCATCCAGGTAACCTCTGCCGGTGCCGCCCGCCCGTCTGCCCAAAGCCCCCTCGCTCGCTCCGTATTGTTATACTCGCCCTTCCCCCGACCCACTCCCCTCCTTTGTTCCATGCAGGTATTCTCCAACGAAGGGCAGTTTAAGTTGCGCTTTGGGGTGCGCGGCAGGTCCCCAGGGCAGCTTCAGCGCCCCACAGGGGTGGCCGTGGATATGAATGGTGACATCATTGTGGCCGATTATGACAACCGCTGGGTCAGCATTTTCTCGCCAGAGGGCAAGTTTAAGGTAATTGAACCATGCGGTGTGATGGCTGGGGCTGGAAACACACAAACTGTCTTTCTGGCGTGGGGCGCGTGATCCACCGCCCAGCCTGGCTGTAAACCTGCGTGCCGTTTGCCTCCGTCTCGGCCGTGGGGTTGTCTCGTTCTTGTTTGTCTCGTGGATTTCTGCCCGATGTCGCCCTCCGTCGCCCAGTCCTCTCGCCTCTGGTTATTTTTCATGCATGTTTCTCCCCGCTCTAATCATCCGCCGGGGTTTCATCCGTTGCTGTCCTTCATCCCGTTTGTCTTCTCCACCTTTAGAACAAAGTTGGTGTTGGACGTCTCATGGGTCCTAAAGGGGTGGCCGTGGATCGGAACGGGCACCTGATCGTGGTGGATAACAAGTCCTGCTGCATCTTCATCTTCCAGTCCAACGGGAAACTCGTTGGCCGATTTGGGGGCCGCGGACCTGGAGACAAACAGCAGCCAGGAAGCCTGGACGGTAACTCTGCGGAAATACTCGGGGGAGAGCCTTGGGGGATGGGAGAGGGAGCTGTGACGCCATCAGGGGAACGGCTAAGCGTTGGGGTGCGAGAGGCCTGGGAGTCGCGTCTGTGGAGCCAGCGGTGTAAAAGATGGCGGCTCCTGGCAGTTTGCTCTTTCACCGTCAAACTTCGGTGGCCGGCGCAGAATTCCGCGCTCCTGGAGGGTTTTCTATGTGAACCAAAACCGATGGGGTCCAAGGTGGGGGCGGCCCAGGTCGGTTTCTCCCGTATAAAGCTGTAGTTCTGGCTCTTTTGGCGCAGATCTTCTCCCCGGTCCTGTGCAGGTTGTTGGGTCCGTGGTTTGGGAGTCACTACAAGTGGTTATAATGGGCAAACTGGATGATTTATGGGAAATAATTATGCTCTATGGGTGACCAATCCGTTCGGCCGGGGCGCTCTGTATCCGGGGGACGCTCTGTGTATCAGGGGGGGGGGTCACAGGGGGTCACGGGACGTCGGTTAATCCTTCTGTTTTTTTCGTAGGTCCGCACTTTGTCGCCGTTAATAACAAGAATGAAATTATAGTCACCGATTTTCACAACCACTCAGTCAAGGTGAGTATAGAATTCTATACGTTCCCTGTCCATGCGCCTTTAAGTCTCTTTCTGTCATGTTTTAGTCTGTGGCCCACACTACCCTCTCTCCCCTCTCACCTCCCCCTCTCACCTCCCCTCTCACCTCCCCTCTCACCTCCCCTCACCTCCCCCTCACCTCCCTCTCACCTCCCTCTCTCACCTCCCTCTCTCACCTCCCTCTCTCACCATTTTCTTACCCCTGTCCTCATAGGTGTACAGCGCAGATGGAGAGTTTCTGCATAAGTTTGGCTCCCACGGCGAGGGCAATGGACAGTTTAATGCCCCCACTGGAGTTGCAGTGGATTCCAATGGAAACATTATCGTGGCTGATTGGGGCAACAGCAGAATCCAGGTAAGGGGGTGCGTGCCGACAGGGGGTCATCTACCAGAAGGGCGGAGGAGGTTTAATGATGATAAATGTGAGAGATGTTATAACAGTATAGCGGGATATTGGGGGGGGGGTAACACCATGTGGGTCAGGGGTAATATTACTGGAGGCACGCAAGGTCCTCCTCGTTGGCCTCCTCGTTGGCCTCCTCGTTGGCCTCCTCGTTGGCCTCGTCGTTCATGGCCTCGTCGTTCATGTCCTCCTCGTTGGCCTCGTCGTTCATGGCCTCGTCGTTCATGTCCTCCTCGTTGGCCTCGTCGTTCATGTCCTCCCACCTCACTTTCTTCTGCCTTTTACTCTGTGTATCTTTCAGGTGTTCGACAGCTCTGGCTCCTTCTTGTCCTACATAAACACCATGGCCGATCCTCTGTATGGGCCCCAGGGCCTGGCCCTCACCTCTGATGGCCATGTGGTGGTGGCCGATTCTGGCAATCACTGCTTCAAAGTTTACCGATACCTCCAGTGATTTTTGGGGCGGCGGAGAAGGCGTAGGCGGCCCCCAGTCCTCTCCGTCCGGCACGCTCTGTACAAATGAAGTTCCCTGTCTGCGCTCTCTTGTATTCTGAAGTGATGTTTCCTTCTCGTGTTCTCCAAGCCACCTGAGCTTCTCCCGGTGCCAGCCGCGGCCTCTACCCACCCTGCGGGGCTGTGTGCCAACTCAGCGTCTCCCGGTGCCAGCCGCGGCCTCTACCCACCCTGCGGGGCTCTGTGCCAACTCAGCTTCTCCCGGTGCCAGCTGCGGCCTCTACCCACCCTGCGTGGCACTGTGCCGGGTCTTCCTGCTCCACCGTGTGTCCGCGCCGGCCTCTGTCCAGCACTTTGTAGAAATGCTCAGTTTAGGATTTTTTTTACATGCTGCACCCCAGTCCTACCCTGGCTTTCTGGTGGCCGCTTTCCGTAACCTCGGCCTAACCCACCCTGGACCTGTATGTGACATTAGCCATAGTGAAGATGTGACGAGGCGCGCGCTCGCTTTCACCGTCCAAGTTCTCCTCTCTTGCTAGGAACGTGGGAGGAGGTTAGTGCCGTTTACCCCTTCGTGGTTTACAGACACGGCTGTGGTCTCCTCCTCGTTGATGGAGCTGGTGATGTCCTGCTCGTGGAGCCATGGCCGGTATAATAAGTGCTCCTTCTCATCGCTGCGGCCAGCGCTCCACCGATGCAGATTCCTTAACGCCCTGTCGGCCATGTCATCGCTCCGTGGGTTAAATAGTTCACCAAAATCTGCCGCGTTTGCCCACGAAGGGAGGAGCTTTCTGAAGAGTTCATCCGGCTCATTGGTCGGTTTCCTGGCAGTGGCCGCCAGGCCTGGATTGGTCCCTCTACTGCGTTTCCGCTTCTATGGATCTGCGTCCCCACCAATGAACATGACTTCTTCGTCGATGTACCCGTTTCATGTCGCCCCGCATGTCTGCTATGACTTCTTAATCGCGCACCCCGCCCCGAGTCAAGGGGGCAAATACAGAGACCCGGACAGGGGGTCTGAAGGGGGATCGAGCTGCCAGCCAGTGTATTTTTGGTTGAAAGGAGGCGGCGAACAGATTGTCCACGAAGAAACTGCCCCGGTCACCTGCCCTTTTCCCCTGAAAAGCCGCACAGTCACAGGGTACCCCAAACAGGGTAGTGTGTGAATAGGGGGTCTCTTTTGGGTTGTACGCCCCCCGGGGCCTGTTTGGGCTGTACGGCCCCCGGGGGCCAGTTTGGGAGTTGCACTTTAAGTTACGGTTTAGTTGTTGCTTTTAGTATGTTTTATCAGCACGTTGCTGGGAAGCGTCCGAATGATGCGGAGCGATGTGGGGATCACCACTGGCATCGTACGCTTTGTGCCAAATAATGCTCAGCCAATCACAGCTCAGCGGGACCCAGGGCGTCACCCAACCGCGCAGAAGGAACGGGGGCTCCTTGGAGGGGTATCTGGTTCCTATGAATGTTGGGGGTGTCTAACCTGGAGTCGGCTTCTCGGCTGCTCTGATTTCTGTTTTTTTAATGTAATTCTGTTTTTTTTATAATTTTTTATTGTATTTTTTTTACGGTTATTTGTTTATTTTGTACACTGAGAGTTTATGCTTTGAATGTAATTTCTAGTTCTTGCATCACTCCGCGCACACAGGAGGAGATACGACGAACGTCCGGGACATACAGGGTTAACACGGGGTATTGTTGCCGGCCGCGCTCTTAACCCTTTATGGAGTTGCATCTTCAATCATCAAGGAGAGTTGGCGCTGTGGGCGGAGTTTGCCAGCGGTGCTGCGTTTACATTGGCTGACAATTTGCTGCTGTCACTCTGGCTGTTGACGCTCGGCCTCCATTACTCGGGACAACCTGCCATGCGATATCACATGTTGCGTGTGCATCTCTCCCGTGTACCCACAGGTCTGATGAGGGTCTTCTCTATTGCTGCCCCATCATCAGCCCCTAGCCACTCAAATTGCCCTTTGGAGCTCCAGCTCCCCACTTGCTGGGAGGATCAGCGCCTGCGCAACCACACGGCGCTTTGCGTAATAAGAAGTGTAGGACTCGTTATCGCATGTGAGGAATGGCGGGACGCCGGTGACGGAGAGAGGGTCTTAGCGGACAGTATGCTTATCAGAGGGGGGGTTCTTATTAAACATACATGAGGTAGGGTAGGGAGTAAAAGCAGAGACTGTCCATGACGAGAAGGACGGAGAGTGAGTGAGGCTTTGGGATAGCAGGGTGGGGGCCGGAATCGGGGCTCCTCCATCTCCTGCTCTTTGAGTTGGTGGCGGACCCCCTCAGCTGCGTCCCCCCCCAGTATGAACATATGAATGTAGTTGCAGAGACGGACCAGCAGGTGGCAGCGTTTTGACATCGGTTTCTACCCCGTTGCGTGGTAATTAAACGGCCGCTCCTGGACGCGAATCGGAAAATAAAAAACGTTTATGGGTTTTGCTATGGGTTACATCTCGGCTTTGCCTGTAGGCTCAATAAAACTGATATGGTATAGCGTGTTTATGTGTGTGTGTGAAACGTGGCGCCTGCTCCACGCGTGACGGACATGGCGTGTGCTTCCTCCCAGGCCCCGCTCTCTAATACATAGGGTTTCATTTTCATCATATTATCGGTTACAATAACACAGAATAATGAGTGACAGAGCGTCCGTGCGAGGGCCGGGCGCTGGGGTTACACGCTGGGTCACGGTACAGCAGAGCCCGTCGGGTGAGGGGCGGGTTTTGTGCGGAGCGTGGAGTGGACACTCGAGGGGGATGTGGAATATAACGTAATACGGGGGCAATCGACAAATATTCAGAGCAATTAACCAAACCAACTGTAAATTATCAAAACTTGTAAACCAAGGCTTCATAATATATAGTGAGCCAATCAGAGCTCTCTCTGCGCACTAAAGCCCTCCCCCTGCCTGGGTGCAGATGGCCGCTGGGTGGGAGGAGCCGCTCTGACTGGATTAATCCGGTAATCTCCTGCTGTAGAGCGGCTCCTCTCTGATGGGTCTGACGGCTCCTCACATTCCCCTGGAGCTCGCAGGCCGCGCGGGTTATGGCGGCCCAGATACTACTAATCAGGTAAATCTACCACAGGATGGGGGTCTCAGGGGCCCCTACCACTGCGGGGCCCAGGGCAATGGCTCCATGTACCCCTGCATGTACTATATACATACATAATACTCAATGGGGCAGAGCCGGTGAGGGCAAAACGTGTGTGTGTGTGCGTGCGTGCGTGCGTGCGTGCGTGCGTGCGTGCGCGTGTGTGTCCAACATTAACCTGGCTAGTAGTTCTACCGCAACCCACAGTTTAGTTAATTTCGCCCCCAGCGTCGGGGTTGTATTAGAGCTGCCATTTGTGGATCACGTACTGGTGGGGGAGAAAGCGCCGGCTTTCCATGGACAGAGACTTTCAGGAATGGATCTGTTAACGGTCCCAGTTTTGGGCCCGGTGCCAGCGATGTTATACCAGATGCCATCAAAACAAAATAATTCAGAAAAATAATATCCCTTTTATTAGATTACATTTACAAATCACCTTTTCATTCGCAGACACCAAACGCCATGAAAACCAGTTATACAGCCGTCTAACGAACGGTTTTCACAGAGATATCCGCATGGCACGCCGGCCGGCGCGTTCCGCCCGTGATCAAAGCCGAGTGAATCCAGACGATACCAGCGTCTACGTATATTGTACCCTAATAAATAAAATGGGGGCTTGGCCGGCCCGCCAGAAGAATCCGGTTAATGCGCCTTTTCTAAAAAATAATTCCCCAAGTCTTTAAAAAGTGCTTTGCTCTCAGGCGACATCAGGCAGACAGGCCCCCCCACGACAGGATGGCTCCCGCTTCTCCAAGTAACAAAATTGTGTTTCCATACATTCCAATAATATTAAAATACACCCCCTCTCAGACATCCATGACTACCTCGCGGTCACCTACGCTCCTGGAATTAACGAAGGAGAAGGTCCATCTGAAGTCACTTCCTCCCATCTTTGTCTCGTATTAAAGGTTAAATGTTGGGTGCAGAGTATGGGGTCTTCAGATCAGAGGAGAGTCCTTGTGCCATGGATGTGGCTGTTCATCCAGTTCCCTGACTGTCACTCCATTTTTTGATGTCCTCCCACTCAGGAATTTCCATGGGGGAAGCTTCAATCGCCCACCTGAAATCCTGACGTCCTCAGCGAAGGGATTCACACCAACTACTTTGGGGAACGTCGCACAGTTTCAAAACGTCTGAAGAAGTTGGTGAGAGCTGAAGTTTCACTTCCCCCCCGTGGGGAATCCTCCCCCACAGAAATAATAGGGGGCTCTGGACTCCTAAGGCTACCCCTCCTTTGAAAAATCCCCCCCAAACGGAATGAAGTGGGAGACTCTAAGGTAGGCGAGGAAGGACCCCTCTGTGACGCATCCGCAGCATAGACTTTCACAGTTCGGTTGAATGAGGAACTGTTGGGCGTACATGGCGATGAATGGGGAGCAAGTTCAGATTCTGCATTTTGGGGTGTTGGAGTCATGATATGTTCAGCAGAAGCAGCCATTGGAGCAGGCTGCGCAAAGCTCTCCTCTCTATAGGGGAGGCAAGTGAGCGTGTGGCGTCTGTTTATCTTTCCTGGGGTGTCTAGCTCTCCATCTCCCTCTGGACTGCTCTTACGTGGTCTTCTCAACCCATGAGTCTTCTTTGCATCTGAAGGGAGGTCCTCCTCCTCCATGATGGGCTCTCTGGGGATGGCGCTCGAGGCACTTGGTGGAGAGTTGAGATATTCTGTAGAATGAGCACGAGGAAGAGGACGCGGAGTCCTACCTGTCCGGCCTCGACGAGGAATACGGAGCAGTAAGAATTCCAGTTCCACGTCCTGAAGGTCTTTGTCATGTAAAGAACAACTGGCAATGGAGCGGCGCTTCTCTAAGCGTTCCTTGCGGTGCTCTGCCTTCTCCCGCTCCTTATTCTCCTGCGTAATGTGAGAGAAAGAGGCGTAAAAGGGGTTAATAGGAGGTCACATAGACCAACGTAATTTATCAGGGGACATAAAGGCAAATGAGATTATACAGGACTCCTGGCGGATCAGGGAGACAGATAGTGCAGATGGTACCTGAACAGCAGCCAGAAACTTGGCACAGAACGCGCTGAATACCAGGCACATCTCTTCCAGCCTAAAGACGGACTCGTCCTCACAGAAAAATTCCATCAGAGCACGACGGACGTCTCTTAGCTGTTGCAACGACCCAAGAACCTCCCGGAGCTCCATCTCTGCCACCTGGAACACGGAGAACACGCGTTATGAGCCGTGCTAGAGTATCTCATATTACTTTTAAGAGGCCCGTGTCTCATGCGCACCTGCAGGAAGGGCTCCATCTCATGCTGCAGGTCTGGCTGGTCCCTGAGAGCCTCGTGAGTGCGGCTCAGTTTCTGCATTAGGGTCTCCAAGTCACTCTCCACCTCCTGAGAAGTGATTCTTTAGAAATAGATCGAGACGAAAAAATATCAGTAAAAAAAAAAGAAAAAAATGGAAGTGGGGAGATAAGGATCGTTTGGCTCGAAGGAGTTGTAGGGGAAGTTTCAGCAGACAGGAGATGACCGCCGGACCATGGAGATAGTAGCTGTGTTCACCGATCAAAGGTTTGGACAGGGGGTCCATCGAGATCGTGGTCAGTAGATGGAAGGGCTTTGTACCAGAATCGTGAAAAGAATGGCTGTTGGTGGATTTTCAACCAGATTTATAGCTAATCATTTAATTTATACCCCGCAAAGTGGCCCATCATCAGGAGGTCTGGGGCAGTTAGGCGGGCAGATGAATGTTTCAGACGCAACACCAATGGGGTAAATTAACCGGCAGGCGGAAGTTGGTTCAGAGAGACCTTTAAATGCGAGACTCGCGACACCAGAGAGAAACGGACTTGGGTTTTATGCTAGCGCCCCCCGCAGTAAATAAATTCCATGGAACCCAAATAGAAACATAGAATGTGCCGGAGGATAAGAACCAATGGGCCATCTGTTCAGCCCGGAGATGCACATCACAGAACCGCGTAGGGCATCCCTGAGCATTTCATTGAGGTAATGGTGGGCTACCATCATACCAGGGGGTCTCACCTCGATGCCTGGTTGATATGCGGCAGCTTCTCGGGGAAGGTCATCAGGGATGGATTGTTCTTCTCTGCTTCCTGTATGAGAGACAGTTAAGGGTTAATCGGGAGCTGTCACCATTCCACCCGTCTGTTTACAGCAGGCAAAAACTAGTGACTGCTTGCAATCAAGCCTCGGGGGTCTCGTCTTAAATCCAGGCCGTCACCGACGAGGTGACCTCAGGAGCCGAGATCGCTGGCAGCCCGGAGCAATTCTCTGATCATTCTACAGCCCCAACAAACAAAGGCTGCCTGAGCCAATCAGAATTTAACAGGGAAAAGATAATTTAACAGGGAGGAAAAATCCTGCAGATCCCGGGAAAAGTCATGTAAGATGTACTCATAAGATGGCTTTACTGTGTGTTCATGATTATTACATCATTTTAATCTGTAGACACATTGAAATCTAATAATCTTAACCCAATTTAACCATCTGAGACCCTCAATGAAACATTTGCCCCGGGGGCCCCAGCTTTAACCCCCGGGCCGCCCATTGCCTCTCATCCTCACCTTGGCTACAAAGTGCATCAGGTTGACTCCTGGTTTATTTGCTTTTGTATCAGCCAGTTTTAGGAGGGAACTCATCCGAAAACCCAGCGCGCTGCCCGCGTATCCGCCCTGGGAAGCAAA
>VKOC01000195.1:5512-18043 GCA_009364415.1 Spea multiplicata
GTTCCAATGGCACGCTGTGTTCGCTGATCCAAGTTTAAGTTTAAAAGGCTGATTGATCGTTAGAAAATCCTTAGAAAACAATGTTACAGCCAGAAAGTCACCATTATTATTGATTTATTATTATTGATTTATTACTAATTTATTACTATTATTGATTATTATTATTACTGATTTATAGCGCCATTTTATTCTGCAGGATTATACAATGGAACTCGGAGACATACTAAGAAAAATGAAAATTTAGCGGCTCATCCAAAAACGTGTTTTTTTTCTGTTTCTGCCTGATGCTCTATATTCCCCCTTCCTACCGCGCCATAAAAGCGATTCATTTACACTATTCCTGGACCCGCGGTAAACGGGTAATTTACGGACGCGATCTGCCGGGGAACAGCAAATAATGCATCACAAAATAACCGGCAGCTTTCCGTCGATAGAGGCCTCATTAACTAAACGGCTGCGCTCGCCTACCGCGGGAAATCACGCTGATTTACGGATCCCTCCGCCTGCGCGTACTACTACTGCACGCGGCCCAATTATCCCCGCGCGCTCCCCATAAATCCTTGCTCACAGGAGTAGCTACAAAGAACACCTTTTATACTTTATTTTGCAGAGTCTGCACTATTTTTAATTAATATTTAATTAATTATGTAAGATAACCGGTATGTTTTCAGGTTAAGTCCGTCTTCTCCAAGCAGTGACCTCTGCTTTAAATGCGATCTACAAAGCGGGTTTAATTTATCTTTTTTTTCCCCCTTCATTCCTATACAACCTTTTCTCCTGTTTTACTTAAAGAGCAGTAAATAAGTGGAACAGTCTCCCGGCAGAAGTGGTAGAGGGTAATACAGTGAGGGGATTAAACATGCGCGGGATAGACATACGGCTCCTGAATCTAAGACGAGACCAACGACTGATTAAGGTTGGAGCCAAATGCCCCCCCCCCCGGCCCCCGAAAGCCCCCTTTCTTACCTCCGCTTAGCAGCTTCATTACCAGCCACAGCTCGTCTTTCACCACGAAGGAGGTGTAGTAGGAGACGATGTTGGGGTGATGGCACTGGCTCATCGCCTGGATCTCTTTCTGAGGAGACAGAAACAAGAAAATAAGCACCAGACGGACGATTTTAAAATATTTCCCATAAAGCTGCTTCTCAGTCTGCGCGCGGCAGGAAGTGCCGCAGGAGAGCGTCTGTTTCCAGGGATCTGTGTCTCGCGTGGCTGCGGGGGTTAAAGGTTAAAGTTCTTATCTCACCCCCCATAACTATGTATTTGTATAGTTCTTGGAAGGCGGGGATCTACATGAAGCACGACTGACAGGAACCAATCAGCTCCCTGCTTACAAAGGCTGCCTCGGCCAATCAGCAACAGCCAGCAACTTAACACCAAGGGAGAGATAACCGAGCGGCTTTCCACGCAGGGGCCTCTCACTAGATTATTAATAAACGGGACCAGCTAAACGGGCAACTTGCATAGTAAAACTTAATAGGCTCAGACAGGAGTATTAGGCAGGCAACATTTTTTTTGTGGGTGGTAGATAAGTGGAACAGCCTCCCAGCGGAAGCGGTAGAGGGTAATACAGTGAGGGAATGTAAACATGCATGTTATAGACATCCGGCTCCTGAATCTAAGGACTCAATGAAAGGACTCAAATTTTTTCTTAAATCTAAGCATATATGAATTTATACATTTTTAGGACCCATAAGAATAAAAATATATATAAATATTTCCCCGTTTCCATGGCTGTGATTTCGGTATCAATTCTTATTGATACAACTACAGCAGGATATTTGGTTGATCGGATGGCTTCGGGCCGCGCAGGTTCCCAGCACCGCGTGTGCTGATGGCGTCACATCGCTCGCCCGTCACACCGGACTCTGGATCTTTACGTTCTCCGCTATTCTGCAGACTGTAGATCCGCAGACCATCTGCGCCCAAAGGCGCCTCCTGAGCAGCTGCCGGTTAACTCTTCAAGGGCCAGAGGGGGGGAGTTTCTGGCGAGATACAGAAGTCCCAGGCGCTTCAACACTGAAAAACAGGTAAGACTGGGGGGGGGCGCTGTATCTTGCGTAGGTTTCCATCATTGATAATAAAGGGAAATATTTCTGGTATTTCACACTCCTTTGCCAAAAATAATAACTCTCCAGAAACCAAAACTACCGGCTCTGAATATTACAATTATGATTTGGCTCTAAAAAAACTAAACAAAAAAAACTATAGAAATATATTAAAAAAATATTTTTTCCCAACCAAACATGCTGATTTTGAAACACAAAAGGAACAATTTAATTCAACATGAAAATATATATGATGGGGAATAATGGAGCCTGTATACAGTAATTACCCAGCACTGTATACAGTAATATAACCCCCCCCAGCACTGTCGGTCAGCGACAAAAAACCTGATTTTTATCTCATTTTATTCCAATAAACTCCCTTTACCTGCAGACCTGGAGCCGCCGTTGCTGTCAGTCATGTGATATTTGGGGTGACTTTCCGGCTCAATCACCACACTGAGCTGATGCTTTATGGCAATGCTAATGAAGTCCGTTCCTCCATAGACTTTCATTAGTCAGAGAGTCCTGTTTGTGATTAAAACTGAGCCATTCTATTGTCCCCCACAGGCAGTATGATAACGAGTCGGGGTGTTTAGTAGATCTGGGCTCAGATAACAGAGCGAGAATCATACAAACGGCTGATATGCAGCTGCCTGAAAACTTTATATTATGGGGCAAAAAACTACAACTGTTAGGTTAGATGTTTATATGACGGGACGTTCTTTAAGGACATTTAATTTTAGTTTATATGGAAAGATCTCTTCACCGTCTTGGGCTTGGGGTGTCGATGAAGCCCTGGGTTTGGGGGTGCCGATGAAGCCCTGGCAGTGACGGGGTTAATCGCCCAGCGCTTGTTGAAACACAAAGAAGATGAGGAATCAGCTGTTTGATGAATCCTCGCACATGGTGGCTGCCAGCCAGGAATCACCGGGCACCATGAATAATAAAACGTGATCCGGCTCCATTCTCTGTAAGCCATCTGATGTAGAGAGCGGGGAGAATAAAAGCGCTGAAGCCCCAGTCCTGCGCGGCCCCCGTGGAGAGCTCTACAGCCTCGGTACAAAGAAAGCCATTAATCTGCTTGGAGACGCTCGGCTCTCTCCGGCTCCACCAGAGCCCTCGACCAGCAGAGACACGGAGGAGGAGGGGGGGGCTGGCACCGGTTCCCAGCACCTACCCGGCTGGGCGGCCGCTGCAGAACAATACGGTAGCCACATGAGGCCCCCATGTCATGTACTGGGACCCCGTAAAAGGGGGACGATCCGCTTCATGGCTTTTATCGTAGCCACAATGCTTTTCGGCTGTCGGTGGAAACCTGTAAGAGGTATTTGGAAGCCGGAGGCAGCGGCAGGCGTTATCTGATCGAGTCCTAAAGTTCATTCACCTTTACAAAGATTGTCTGAACCAACGAACAATCAGCAGCTTAACAATAGGGGAGAAATAGCTTAGCGGGGAGGAATAATCATGTGGAACCTGAGAACAAGAAGTAAGGATGGCCGACGGTATCGCATACACATAAGGAAGATTTCTAAGATTACATACACACGCGCATGCACACACGTTTTTAAATCTGCTGTCGGAGGAGGTTTCCTTTTAACCCCCAGCATGCAGATATACATCCCCCCCCCCAAATGCATATTTCCTACACTCACAGCCGACACGCACTCGTGCACAGACACGCTGTCCATTGACTTCAAAGGGAGTTGATTGGCTACTTGAAGCAAGACCTCAGAGGAGGCCTAATGCTGCAGCTCTGGGGCTGCAGCTTCTCTTAAAAGCCAAGTACTTTTTTGAAAGGTTGAAGACACCCGGAGTGTCTCTGTAACGCCGTCTGGTTTCTTGTCATCGCACAGATTTAACTCTACATTACACAGGGCCCGCTCAGCCTTTGCTACGGCAGAAGCTCACTGGGTTGGACTTTAAAATAATAAAAAAATGCAGGGATTTGAAACGTTTGCCTGCCCTGCCGGTTAACGACGACGCTGTTAATGGTTTCCAAGCTCGATAAACCCTGAGCGCGTCATAAAAGGTGAAGTCCCTTTATCCTTATCTGTTGTAGACATCAGGTAATAAACTTTTTTTTTTTTTTTAACCCTTTTTTTTTTATGATTTTCAGATGGGTTTTCATTACGAAAAATAAGTCTCTGCTTTTGCGTCACGTGACAATTATATACCCCCCCCCTTCCAAAAGTTTACATGATTCACTAGAATCACTTCTGGGAATTCAGCAGGACTGGGAACGATTTAGTTCCAAAAGTGTTGAATTTAGGAGAGCAGGTGGGACAGCACCTTCGATAATGTACATTTTGTTATTTGAATGTGAATATTTGGGGTGAAAGTGGTTGAAATCGGTGTTATTACCAGTAGTTCGTCCATGCTGGTCTGGCATTTTTCTAGGTTAATCCTTTTGATGGCCACCTTCTCCTTCTTGGGGGAACAGTAAGCGGCTTGGACCACCGCCGTAGCTCCGCTTCCTAGGGGGCAAAAAAAATATAAAAATACAGTTTCAGTTCGATAAAGTACTGGGACCCCCCAGATTTTACACAACTATTAACCAGCGGTTTAAAATATTCTTTCCGGTTAGCTTAGAAATTACATTTAAAAAAAAATTTAAAATAAAACCCCAACAAAATAACAAATAATATTTTTAAAAAGAATTTTTTTCCCCATTTTTTTTTTTGTGGGGTTGAAGATGGCGGGGGGGTTTCTCTGTTCTGTTGCTGTCTCGTTTCTTGTTATTGCCAAATAAGTAACTTTAAAACAAATAAAATAAAACAAATAGACTTTTTTTTAAGGAATACATGTTTAAATCTATAATATTGCAGTTTATGCTAAAACCCCAAAACTAAGAACAGAAATCTGAGTGGAAATGAAAGAATAAAGTATAATATAAACCCAAAGTACTTTTTCTAACCGGAAACGTTTATTTTGAGAACAGGTTTTTAATTCCCTGACGCCGTCCCTTTAATGGCGATCTATTTTAGAGCGTTAATCTCCTCGAGCGCTTTGATTTCGGCCCTCCCAGGAGACGCGGAGCCCGCGCTTTTATCAGGGGTCCCGCAAGCCACCGCTCCTGGGAAGGGTGGGTAACGCAAAACGCAAGGTGCGCTCCTTTGATAGGCATCACGTGACCCTGCCGATCGCATCCCAAAACTGCCGCTTTTCACGTCAGTCCAGCTGGTTGAAGGTATTGAGTAATAATAATAATAATAATAATAACAACAACAACAACAACAACAACGACGACAGATAGCTAGAACGGGACAAATTTGTGGTTTGAAATAACGCTTCGGATACCACACAAAAAAAGAAAAAAATATTGCAACTGTAAAAGAGGAAGAGTTTAAAAGGGACCCCCATTAGATATTTATTAATAATTGTTTTAGTTTTAAAGAAAAAATATTTTTTTATTAAAAAAATAATATAAATAAATAATAAATGGAGGATCTGATCACAGGGATAAGCTGCATGAAGAAGAACAAACTCCTGCAGAAGATAATATAATATAATAAACACAACAAATAAATACTCCATTAGCAAAGAGGGAGAAGCACATAAAATGTAAATATATAAATATATGTTTTAATGCTGAAATAATACTGTGTGTTTTAGAGACGCGGCTCGGGAGTAACCACCGGCAGCTCCCGGGATAATTAGCTAAAGCGTTCGTATTTCTGTCCGAGCGACAAACACGCAGCGGCCTGAAAACGGAATATAACGGGGCAAAAACCAACGTAAACAGCACAAGATTTTGGAAAATGTATTTTAAATCTGATATCGGTAATAAAATGATGGACGAGAGATCACCTTTAAAGAGCTCTCTGCAGCCGCCTGACAATACACAGAAACACAGAATCTGGCGGCAGATCGGCCCCCATCCGGCCCCCGTCTAGTCGTTGGTCTCGTCTTTAGATTCAGGAGCCGTATGTCTATCCCATGCATGTTTAATACCCTCACTGTATTACCCTCTACCACCACTGCTGGGAGGCTGTTCCATTCATCTACCACCCTTCAGTCCTTTCCCCCCCCCGAATATCCCCAATTCAGTAATTATTCTACCTAAGCCGGCCGCAGACTCCTAAACGCCAAGCACTGCTTTCCGTTTATTGTTTTTTTTTTTTTTAGTGATAAATATTCATGTATTAAACACAAGAACATAGGTGAAGATATAAGCCCTGTGTGTGTAACCGGCACCGGCTCCTGGGAGACCATTTGGCCCCCTCTGGTTAACGACCGACTTCCTACCAGGAACCGACTTTCACTCAAACCCTGTAACAAAGTATCCAGGCGGTGAGTTTCCAGTTTATCTCCAAACTGGTGCTGCTGGTTCACAGAAACCACAGCGATCCCATCTTCAATGAAACGTTCATCCTTCAGGACACCGATGGACGCGTTTAAGGTGCAGTTCCATCTACGTTACTGAATTTAACTTCCAGCATCATTAGAAACCTTTTTCCTAGCACCGCGGAAGCCCAGAAATGAATTATTAAATGGCGGAGACTCTGGCCTCATTCTTGATTTGACTCTCAAAAAATGATAGGACACAAAAGCAGGCACTGATAGGTTGTTGCCATAGAAGCAGAAAAAGGTGTTTTATTTCAAAGGGCAATTTCTTTTATCATGTGCAATTTAATGCAAACGATAGCAAAGTGCCCCCTTTAAATTAATGTTCTTCCCCCGTAACAAGGGATTTAGCAGATTTACCCCATGCATTTGCCCCTCTTCCCACACCCAGCTCCTTGGCCTACAGACTATGCGACCACAAACCTTACCGGCGGGCTTACAAACTATACCTACCGTCAGCTCATGCGGAAGCTCCAGGGGGTCTAAGAAGACCCCCACAAGCGCAGAATGCACTCCCATTGAGTTCAATGCTAAGGGAGAGGCTGTGTGCTGCAGCTTCTACTCATTTTTTTTCTTTTCTCTCAGCAAAAGTATTTAACATGCATTCTTAACTGGCGAGTGCACCTAAGGGCCACTGGAGCGCCCCTTTAATAACGTCACGGCCATGCACATTATAACTCCAGCTGTTAATGAACTAAAACAACGAGCATCATGGGAGTTGTAGTTCTTAACAAAGAGCTTCCAGCAGCCAAATTCACCATCGATGTAAAGGGACCACGCGCCGTATATATACCGTATGTGTCGAGTCTGTCTGACACGTCGTCCGCTCTTTGCCCTTCAGCTAAAAACATTTTTATGAATTATTAATAAAAAATCTTGTGGTTTCTTGAGATCAGGTTCCGATGTACGGGGGGAGGGGGGGGGGGTTAGATCTCCAGCTAAGACATGCTCATCGCCGAAAAACAAGCAGACTCGTCACGCCTAAAAGGAACACGCTACTGATATATTCCAAGGAAAAAGCATACCGGAGTCTCTTTTGCAGCCGTGTGATTGGCTGACGGTATTCCGATTGATGGGGGGGAGTACTTGGCTAATAAAGGAAGGCCTTAGTTTCATTGATGTTCCTCTGCACTAACATCCCAGGGAAAGTTACACGCAGATAAGAGCAAGACTACTGATCGGGGAAGATAAGATCCCCATGAATAGATCTGCGGTTACCGATTACAGAAATTAACCCTTTGAAAGTCACAGGAGTCTAGGAATGCATTGCTCAATGGCTAGAGAGCCACAGAAACAGCTTTACAGATTCTTTAATCCTCATCACTAGATTGTCAGCCTGCGGGCAAGGTCGGCTTTACCCAAATGTATCAGATTGTCTTACCTGGTTCTAGTTTTGTCGGACCCTTTGAATGTAGGGACTGTAAGAAGCGCTGCTGGAATTGTTGGCGCTATACAAATACAATTTAATATTAATAATCATGTGTAAAGGGAAAAAATGGTTTTACATATATTTTTTTTCCTTATAGGTCCTGCTGACTGAATGCTGAAAAAAAATTAAAAATTTTTTTTTATTTAAAAAAAAAAAAAATCTATTCAAACCTGGCTGCATGGCTCTCAAGGGGTTAACGCAGCAGAGGCTCCAACCTCTCCGCATTAACGCAAAATTATCTCGAAATTCCTTGGATTCTGGGATTCTATAGGCGTCTGACCTCTGAGGCTTATTCATATTCCGCACTCCATCGTGGCTTCCGTGGGAACGGGAATCCCAATGCCCCTGGAGGAGGAGTGCACCAGGAACTGCCCGCAAACTCACACAAGGGGTTAAACAACCCTTCCAGGGCTTCCACACAAAAGGGTTAAAGCGCAAAACACCAGAATGGCGCCTTACAATCCTCCGGCATGCAGGGAGTTAAATTCTGTAGAACCAGCCGCCGCTCCGTAAGTCAAATTTAATTAACCGGCGAGAGCCAATCAGAGCAGGACGTCGTTATTCCACGGGACTGAAAACGGCGCTTTATCCTCCGTGTTTCATACATGAGCGCCGGTACCATGCGCAGCCCGCATCAACGCGCAACATACATTAACCCCTGCCGCTCCCAGCTATTTCATCACTGCCAAGCCCCTGGTTTTATTTAATGGTTTCGTTATATTTAAACTTTAGGCTCTCATTCATGAATAAAAAGACAAGATTAGCTTTAGGTTAAAACTTTATATATAGTGGAGCACACTGTGACGCATGCAAACAACCATTCCCGCAGCATTTCTTACAGTCCCTCCATTCAAAGGCTCTGCCAAAACTATAGCACTGACTAAGACAAACCTATACATTAGGGAACGAGGACAACGCTCGCAAACTTATAGTATTCTGCCCCAAACACATATTAAAAGTATTTAATTAGGGGGGTAAAATCATTAAAAGAAAAAAAAGCCAATAATTCTTAATCAAAAGGAGACACCAGAAACCAAAAAATAAATAAATGTATTATGCAGCTTTTAACACAGCCCTAAATCTTCAGGAGATAAAAGGCCTGTCATATAATTACACACACACACACACACATATATATATATAATAATAAAAATTTGTTTTTGATAAAAATAAAAAAACGCACATAAAAAAAAATAAAAAAAAAATCAACGTCTCCATCCATTGGGATTTAAGGGATTTTGGTTGGAAATGCAGCGAGCTACAAGCATTCCGCGAAAGAAGAATTCCAGCCAAATGATAAAATATGATTTCCTCCCTTTGTATTTTGTTTATTGAATTCCCCGGTCAACTAATAAAAGCAATAAGAAAAAGTGATTTTTTTTTTACAGTTGAACATCATCATTTCAACAGAAATAACGTCATCATGAAGCTAAAAATGTTTAAGATTTGGCACCATTTAGAAAATGAGAATAAATAAATGACATATACAAATAGTTTAATTTCATTTTATTAAAATATTAAACACTGCAGACATCAATAATTAGTGAATTTATTCTTTTTTTTTATTATTATATATTTACACGGATGTAGGTGAAAGTAGATACGTGGACGGCACGCTGCTTGGATAAATTCACTAACATTTTCAGATAAATTAAATGTTGCAGGGAAAATGGTAAAAACCGTCAAGGTTTTATTCTCTTCCAGCATTTGATTTGTATATCGCCGTCATATATCGCAGCGCTGTACACTGATACTAAACAAACATTTGCTGGATGAAGTATTAACAGGTTGTAGAATACTCAGCAGTTTAAGATGTTTTAATGTAATAATACATTATATATATAAAAAAAAATCCCAGTGCCAGCTTCCCCCCCCAAACAGCTCACCAGTGCCAGCTTTGCCCCAAACACCTTATCAGTGCCAGCCCCCAAACAGCTTATCAGTGCCAGCTTTGCCCCCGAAACAACTGGTTAGTGCCCCCAAATAGCCTGCCTGCACTTGATCTCCTTTTTTTTGATTGGCTGTTGATTTCTTATTTAACTCTTTGTAACGTTTCCTAGCAGGGAAGTTACGAGGGTAACCCGAATGCTTCTAATGTATTGTATAAAGTTAGTAATTACCGGCAATCTATCATTTCCTTAACCCCTTACTATCCATCGGTAGTTTTATTAAGTTCATTTAGTTGAAAGCAGTAAAGCGCCGGGCGGGTTTCAGGCTGTGCGGCCCGCGCAGGGTCCGCGTTACATGTAATATACACCAGATATTTGTTCATTTAAGAGCGTTACGGGAAGACACAGAGTCAGCGGGAACTAATTATATATATTCATGCAACGCGAGTAACTACAACAAAGAGCGCTTATTGTGTGTAAAATAATGGAAGGAAGAGACGAGGCTCTCAGACCCTTCCCAGGAACCTCAGGGTGGATTCTTAGCACAGGGAGCTCGGGGGGGGGACATCAGGTCTGAATTGGGATTTCGTCGTAGCAGCTGCTGTCCTCCACGCAAAGATACGTGACCAGCGGAAACCTGACGGGCACACGGCCCAGGGCCGGCCGGGGTTACAGCGGCCCCTGGGTCCTGTCGGGCTTTTATTCCCTCGGAACCCAAGGAGATAACAATCCGTCACACGGAGAGCCCCTCAGACAGCCATCTAATCCCACCCGGCGCCGGGGGCAGCTCTTACCCGAGCCGCGTTGGGGGCAGGCAGAAGGGTCACGGATACAGCCGGGTCCGACGCGTTTTCACAGCTCACTGGACGGTGGAGAGATGAACGGGGCAAAAACGACAAGGAGGGCAGGTCTCAGATCCATGAGAAGAGCCCAGGGGAAGGGAAGCGAACGAGACGTCTCCGGGCCGTTTCTCCCAAGTTTGGGGTTTCAGCTACGTTACGGCTCAGATTTTTGTGGATTATTATATTAAACAAAATATCTCATTTTTAGCCACCATGTTTTTATTTTACTTACAAAATGTGTGGGTTGTTTTTTTTTTTTACTGTACTACTGAAATAATAGAAGCTTCTATGTCTGTCTCATCCATTACAGACTGAAAATGTGCTTTTCCCACTAGAAACGGTTCAAACATTCTTTAAATAGGCTTCTTTCTATTAAACATTATTCCTCAGTAGATCTATACGCTAAATATACAAAGTGTTTAAATACAAGCTCTGTATACAATAACCCCCCCCAGCGCTGTATACAGTAATACAACCCCCAGCGCTGTATACAGTAATATAGCCCCAGCCGCTGTATTACAGTTAATATAAGACCCCCCAGCGCTGTAATAGGTAGTTTAATATAACCCCCCAGTTCACTGTTATACAGTAATACCCCGCCCAGCGACTGTATACAGCTAATGAGATAGACACCCAGCGCCGATTACAGTAATATAAACCCGCGCGAAGCGACTGTATACAGTAATATAACCCCCAGCACTGTATACAGTAATATAACCCTGCAGACCTGGAGCCGCCGTTGCTGTCAGTCATGTGATATTTTGGGTGACTTTCCCGCCTCAAACACCACACTGACCTGATGCTTTATGGCGATGCTAATGAAGTCCGTCCCTCCATAGACTTCTATTGTTCCCCACAGGCAGTATGATAAGGAGTTGCGGTGTTTAGTAGATCGGGGATCAGATAACAGCGTGAGAATCATACAAATGGTTAATACACAGCTGACAGAAAACATTATGGGGCAAAACTATTTTATTTTTTAATCTGATATTTTTCGGAAACTTTTTATACTGACTAAAAAGAAGAAGCGCAACCCATAGATGTATATAGTCATTTTTTTTTATGCTGAAAGCCACAAAAGCAGCAGTTCCCCTCCAAACGCGTTACTATGCAATATTATGGTTATTTCTTTAAATAAAAATAAAAAAGTGTTTACGTCGGAATGGTCAGATAGTCAGACGAACTCAATGAAATCCGTCAAGGGATTTGAAGCCCCGTGCCAGATCCGAGATGTGAATGAGGTCACCAGCGCCCCCCCCCACCTAGGAGAAGAGGCTTTGAATAAACTTTGGCCAAATACCAGACGGAGATGTGTGAGAAGCCAGCGGAGAGGTGAATAAGGCCGCATTCATGGCCTGGGGGAGGAAGGGTGAGGTAGAGAGGGAGAGGAAAGATATGCGAGGGAGGGGAGACCAACAATAAGAAGGTTGGGTGTTTCTCCATTCCTGGATTATTTCTCTAGCCAGACCACAAGCCCTGCTTCGGGGACCGTACGAGTCCCGTCCCACCGCGGGGTTTAAATGAGGAAACCTCAGACTCGAAACACATAGGAGGCTTCAGATTCCTGGCAAGAAGAGATCGTGATGAGTCTTTACTCAAAAAAAGGGAAGGTGAACAGAACAAGAAGACAAAATCAAAGTAGATTACGGGGCGGAATAAATGAAGGCGCCACCAGGGAGTAGATCTCTCTGGTAAGCAAGAACTGGAGTCTGTGAGTGGGAAGGCGGCCAAAAGGTGAGCAAGCGGAGCAGCTGTGACAAGGACAAAAAGGGGAAAGACGGATGAGATGAAGAATACATCGTGAAGACAGAACGAAAGAATGAAACAGAGAAAGAAAACGACAAAAAAGAGAGGAGCGTGAAACCGAAACCAGGAAGAGCAGGGGAAGACGGAACATAGAGAGCGCGAGGGAGCGGGGCCAGAGAGCGCGAGGGAGCGGGGCCAGAGAGCGCGAGGGAGCGGGGCCAGAGAGCGCGAGG
>VKOC01000195.1:34098-57354 GCA_009364415.1 Spea multiplicata
CGGGCGATACAAACTGCGCATCACTGCGCCACCCCCCCATTATAGGCTGCACCCCCATTTTAAAGACCTAAAGTGGGGGTGATTTAAAGGGACAGCACACCTATCATATACCTCTAACTGCATATAATGGCTGCAGTGTCCCTTTAAAGCATGGGAGGCTTCACAGATTAGGCGGGGGCCGGATGGGGGCCGACTTGCACCACATAAAAACGGTAAATGTGAATCATTTTTTTTGTTTCATAAGGCTCATCGTCTCCCTTCCCAGCGGACGCAGGATCGACGATACCCCCCCCCTCCCCAAACCACCCCCGACGCGGTCAGAATGAACAAGGACAAGAATCAGACATCGGAGAGGATCTTGAGTCTTACGCTGGAGATCATCTACCTGCTAACGGGAGAGGTGAGGGGCGGGTAGGACTTCGGGGGTCTCGGCCTGTCCAGCCGGGGGGGGCTTACTTTACTGAGAGGGTGGTGGATAAGTGGAACAGCCTCCCAGCAGAAGTGGTAGTGGGTAATACAGCGAGGGTATTAAACATGCATGGGATAGACATACGGCTCCTGAGTCTAAGATGAGACCAACGACTGATTAAGGTCTGAGTCTTCACAGAGTAGATGGGGGGCCGGATGGGGCTGATCTGTGTGTCTATGAAGGATTTAGTCCGCTTGGCCCTTTGGTGGGTTTGTGCCGAGCGCTCTGCTCAGTGTCTGTGCGTTTCCAGGATTATGTTATCGTGAAGAAAGCCGGCGAGGACGACGCGAAGCTCAGCAGTCCGTGCGTGCTGGACAGGCACCGCAGGGCCCGGGGCTCCGACCCAGGGGCCCCGTCTCACTCGCCGCTACTTGAGACGAACAACGACCGGATCCTGGAACTGACCGGCAAAATCATTCATCCGCTAACCGGAGAGGTGAGCGCCAAGTGTCATCACTATAAATTATACCGGGGGCCGGCTCACTGATATAACTATACATTGTACAGGGGGCCGGCTCACTGATATAACTATACATTGTACAGGGGGCCGGCTTCCTGATATAACTAATACATTATACCGGGGGCCAGTCACTGATATAACTATACATTAATACGCGGGGGCCGCTCACGATATAACCATACATTATAGCGGGGCCGGCTCACTGATATAACTATACATTGGTACAAGGGGGCCGGCTCACTGATATAACTATACATTGTACAGGGGGGCCGGCCTGCGCTGTATCACTATAAGTTATACCCGGGGCAGTCACTAGATATAACTATACATTATACCGGGGGCCGGCTCACTGATATAACCATACATTATACCGGGGGCCGGCTCACTGATATCACTATACATCGTACAGGGGGCCGGCTCGCTGACAGCACTATACATTGTACAGGGGGCCGGCTCGCTGATATAACTATACATTATACCGGGGGCCGGCTCACTGATATAACCATACATTATACCGGGGGCCGGCTCACTGATATCACTATACATCGTACAGGGGGCCGGCTCGCTGACAGCACTATACATTGTACAAGGGGCCGGCTCGCTGATATAACTATACGTTGTACAGGGGGCCCAGTCCACTGGCTTAAGGATATGTTATACAAGGGCCGGCTCAGCCGTTCCTGCAGTAGAAGCTCACTGGGATTTGCCCTTCTTAATAATATCAGGATATCAAAATGTTCTTGGTACAGAAGTCCATCCAATCGGTTGACGCTCTTTATTGTTATTGTTTTACATAGCGCCATCATATTCTGCAGCGCTGTACAACCGTATGATTTTGTGTATTTATAACATACGAGCTGTTTGCTGCGTAATACGGATATTCATTCAAATCTTTTTTTTTCTGTGTTTTAAATTAGTATTTGGAAGGCTGCCAGGATATTTACAAGGACAGCGCAATAAAAAGCCAGCCTCTCAGCTCACCAAGTAAGGTTAAACGCCTTATTTATATCCCTCATATTATATATTATATATTCTCCCCCCATATAACTAATCGCGTCCTTATAACCCGTTATCTCCTGTATATTCCTCATATTATATATTATATACTCTCCGTCCCGTATAACTAATCCCGTCCTTATAACCTGTTATATCCTGTATATTCCTCATATTATATATTATATATCTCTCCGGCCGTATAACTAATCTCGTCATAACCCGTTATATCCCTGTATATTCCTCATATTATATATGATATACTCTCCGGCCGTATAACTAATCCCGTCCTTATAACCCGTTATATCCTGTATATTCCTCATATTATATATATATACTCTCCCCCCCGTATAACCCGTTATATCCCTGTATATTCCTCATATATTATATACTCTCCGGCCCGTAGTTAAAGGCTTCTATTGGATCTGATAGCGTTTCCGCTACCGATCTTTCTTTAGGAAATTGTATTCTCTGTGCGCCGTCCGTAATTCCCCGGCTGTAAATGGCCTATCGATACATCCTATGATCTCATTCATTTTTCATTTGGATTTTTATTTTCTTTCAGGGATGTTAAAGCCGGGAATATCTTGCTGGGCGAGGACGGCTCAGTACAAATAGCAGGTAAGAAGCTTCCTGGGGGGGTTCTTAACCCTTTAAAATGACCCCTCCAAGCATCTTCAGAAAAGCTCATTCCAATTATACTAAGAAAAACTTAGCCCGGCATGATGGGGTGTTTTATTCGCTTTCGTGTAACGTGATTTATATGCGTGTCCAGGATGCCCAACGGACGTTAAAGGGACGCTCCAAGCCATCACGCGCACTCTAATGCATAGAATAGCGGAGCAGCACCTTTACATTAACCCCTCGTCCTTGCAAACGCATGGAGGGACTCGTGAGGATCCTAACCTGTACATTTGCACGGCCGCCTTGTCCCCAAGCACCTCGGCTTGTGTGTTCACTGAATTCTCCTGAGGATGAGCGCACACTCTCCCCCTGACTCGCATGATTTTTCACGAGACCCCGGCACGTGCATTCGTTGAAAGTGATTCCATTGAAATTAATGGAGAAAAAAAAATGATGCTTTTAGTAGGTTTTCCTTTCTTATAAAATACGTTCGTGTGCATTCTGTGTCCAGGCGGCAGCCGGGACTATACACTGTCCCTTTAATGTACACAACGGTATATAGAACAGTACAGTCTATACTGCATTTTTAATGTTTGAAAAGGTTAGCAGACTCTACGTCCCCATTATATTGTCACTATTTTATTATTCAAATTATCTGTATCTATACTATATATATATATATATATATATATATATAAAAATGATATCCCCATGTCTTCATCCTGCTCTGCTAGAAGTTATCAGCATTGCCACCTACAGACTCTAAGTGGTACTGCAGGTCTGATCTTTTAGGTGCAACGTTAGGTGTTAAAGAATTCTATTTTTTTTTTTTATCTTTAACATAAAATGTAAAATGAACCCTCTCGGAAAGGGTGAACGTGTGTGTGTGTATATATATATATATATCTTTATCTATATCTATAGATATATATTGTCAACTCAAAAGCACCGTCAACGGTATACTGCTCTATTCATCTAAACCAATTGTAATATTAACAATAATAATAATAGGTGTCAACTTATTCCACAGAGCTTTACAGTGTAAATATGAGCTTAAATACACATTTACAACTACAGATACAACAGGAGGACCCTACCCATGAGCTGCCAAATAAAATTATGACCCTTTAATACAGCCCTCCTGGCAGAAAACGGTAGGCTTATGAGAGCCCTGCTCGTGAGCTTACAATCTAAAACTAACACCGTTTCTAAAAAAACCCCTCTGTTTTGGAATTTAGCTTCCCATCTAAATTCCCTATTTCACATTTAATTCCCGTCAATTAAATGTGAATAATGCATCGGACAAAGTGAAACGTCGCAAGCGAACGCACGTCCTCATTTCCCTTTTTTTTTTTTTGCTGCAGATTTCGGAGTCAGCGCTTTTCTGGCCACAGGGGGTGACATCACCCGGAATAAAGTGCGTAAGACCTTCGTGGGCACGCCATGCTGGATGGCGCCGGAGGTCATGGAGCAGGTATTGCTACTTTTTATAACAAAGCAAACAATCCGTATATCTTGTTCTTAAATAAACTTGCGTAGTGATAGGCATCTGCTATTCACTGACTATTGAAGGTTTTTCATTTAACCCTTTTTGCGTCTATAACACATTTCTGAAATTTGGTAAATTTGCGCTGCAAACCCCCCCCGCCCCCCATTAATTCAAAAACCCCAATCAACAGTATTAACACATCCCAAAAAATATCAAAGCAGAAATGTATATTATAACTTTTAGTCCTCAGCTGCAATGTTACAATTGTTGTGTATAATAATAATAATATAGGATATAATGAGAGAGTAAATAAATATAAATTATTGTGGGTACGGCCCATTGGGGAAATACATTAAGACCAAATATTTTTCATGCTTGTATTTTAGGTTAGAGGGTATGATTTTAAGGCGGATATCTGGAGTTTTGGTATCACGGCTATAGAATTAGCCACCGGCGCGGCCCCCTACCACAAATATCCTCCGATGAAGGTAAGCTGTACAATGCAAGGTAATGAATTACGGTCAGGTTGTAAACCGAGATAGTGATGGCAAAAAAAACAATTGCCCCGGGCCGTGGTGCCCCTGAACTGCTTATTCATTATTAGTTTTAAGCGCATCTCGAGGATTCTTCAGTGGCGATTGCAGGATAGCGTGGGGATACTTTACAGGATTTAGTATTTAAAGACTATTTTTAAGAGATTAAGAGATGATTTCATTTAAAGGGAAGGTTATTATTCTGCTTTAAGGAAAGCTTCAATCTGTGGCAAAGACACGGCTCATCCTATGAATAAACGGAAAGCTTATATCCTTTCTCAGTTATCCTGTCTTACAAAGGCAATGGGGGAGAAATAATGTAACCTACAGAAAAATGAAAATCAACATTTTATTTTTCACAGAAAAAATAGAATTGGCTTTTTTTTTAGCGATGAGAACATTCGATTATTATTTTTTCCTGGTTCCTCGGCTCTTCTTGAGTCATTTTCTGATTCAAGCGATGGCTCCATTCATTCGTTCATTTATTTTTTTTTATTTAAGGTTTTAATGTTAACGCTCCAGAATGACCCGCCAACTCTGGAAACGGGCGTACAAGACAAAGAGATGCTGAAAAAATACGGAAAGTCCTTCAGGAAGATGATCTCTTCGTGCCTTCAGAAAGACCCAGAGAAGCGGTACGATTGCTGCCTTCCGGGTATCAGATGCAGTCAAGTCTACATTACCAGATTAACCCCTTAATGACAAAGCCCGTACATGTACGGGCTCCAAATGCATTGTTTTCAATGGGTTTAAGGACCGCCCATTGTCCTTAGGGGGTTAAGGACCCTTTTTTCCCTAAATGCTTCATTTCTATAACTAACAGCCATAAACATCAAGTCCACGGTGTCCTTGACCCCTCAGTGGTCCACCACCCCCTGCCCCAGTTTGGGCAGTAGACTGGGAGGGTGGTTGATGCCTATTTCCCAAATTTAATCTAGGGCCGCGGAGCACTTTAGTAACCGTACGCAGACGTATATAATCCACGCGCTAATGTATGGATCGCTTACTTCTTTGTTCTCCGCAGGCCAACAGCGGCGGAGCTTCTGAAACACAAGTTTTTCCAGAAAGCTAAGGTATGTCATCATTTTTAACAACAAAAGGGGATTGTGCATCGAACCCTATAGCTTTATTTATCAAGTTTTAAAAGTGGTCTCATCACCAAGGCAACCAGTGGAACATTCCTGCCGAATCGGCCATTTTGTTGGTTGCTGTGGCGATAACACAATCCTTTTTCAAACCGTGTAGGATTTATTCCTTACGAGTAAAGCCCGTAGTGATCGCTGCATAGGCACGACACAGCGATTATTGTTAAAATAAATATATTATCGCTTTAAAAATAGCGTCAGATAACATTTAGTTTTGGATCAGTGATCGACCTCGGGTTTTTATTAATTAAAAACATTTTGCCGAAATACAACACTAAAAGCATAACCCGTTACGATGAAAATGTAAGGTTAACAAAGCAAAAAGAATGTAGCATTTCAGGGGTTAAACTGCACTATTAAAAATGCTAAAATTGTGTTTTTTGTAAATACAGCATTAACTGCGTAAATAACCAAATTGCTTTGTTTTTCAGAACAAAGAATTCCTGCAAGAGAAATTACTACAAAAAGCTCCAACCATCAAAGAGAGGGCCAGAAAGGTAACCGCGATTATTCATTCGCTTTTCCGGGTTAGATGCGGCGTCAGCGGAATGAAGAATAATTACACAGCTAAATATTTAATAGGTTGTTTATAGCTTCGGGTGATTTATTGGTTCAGAATCTAATTGGAACCCATGGACGGAATTGGCCCAGAGCGGATCCTATGGGGTATCTGTCTGCCGCTGGCCCTGGATAATGTATAGTTTAATCAGCGAGGTGAAGCAGAGAAGGCAGATAGTTGGTGGGTCCAGATAACAAGAAAAGTCCTAGTTTAATCATCAAGCCCCAAAAATCTGATCCTCTAATTGTACCATTCCGTATGATTTGTCCATTTTTTGGCAAAATACAACATTTTCTGAGATCATAGATCAAGGATCTTCAGAAGTTACTGTTGGCTCTGGACTTCTGGATGACTCCGGATAACCCTAAGGAAGAACTCTAACCCTTAAAACAAACTCAAAGCCATCTAAACAATAATAATCTTAATATTGAGACCCCCCCCCCAATGGTTTGATTAATTGTAACAGCGCTCGTTAAATGTAATTCTCTCAGGTGTAGAATGCTCACGGATTGCGTGTTAGAAGCCTTTAGTGTTACTTGTTGATGATTCATGAGCCCCGTGCGGTTTTGTCGCAGGTTAGGAGAGTTCCGGGATCCAGCGGTCGGCTTCATAAAACGGAAGATGGCGGCTGGGAGTGGAGCGACGATGAACTGGATGAAGAGAGCGAGGAGGGGAAAGCAGCCGTGATGCAGCTTAGGGTGAGTCCGCGTCGTCTCTGTACGTTCGGCCGGCCGGTCTCTATCCACAGCTGGTGGCCGCTGTCTCCTGATAATAGACGGAATCCTTTTCTTTATCATTCGCTGTACAGAAGAGTATCGGACCAGCAAATTCCCCTTAGTCAGCTTCTAGACCTAAATTGTTCCGGTGGTCCTTTATCACTCCCATCACTCCTATGTTCCAGTCGCCCTTTATCACTCCCATCACTCCTGTGTTCCAATGGCCCTTTACACTCCCAAATGGCCCCTTTATCACTCCATCACTCCTGTGTTCCAATGGCTCCTGTGTTCCAATGGCCCTCCTTCACATCTTACTGTGCCCCTTTATCACTCCCATCACTCCTGTGTCCAATGGCCCTTTATCACTCCATCACTCCTGTGTTCCATGGCCCTTTCATCACTCCTGTGTTTTTTTCTTTGTCCCCAATGGCCCTTTATCACTCCCATCACTCCTGTGTTCCAATGGCACGTTGTGTTCGCTGATCCAAGTTTAAGTTTAAAAGACTGATTGATGGTTAGAAACCCTTTTGCAATTATGTAACAGACTGACCCCCTCCCCCCGAGGCTGCAGAGGTGTTGCTGATTGGGGCGTCTGGGAAACTTCCATTAATTTTAAATTGCGATGTTTTCTGATATGACTTTTATTTTATTTTTCAGTCTCCTCGTGTGAAAGATTCGTTACCAAACTCAGAGGTGAGCAGCCCGCGCTTTGCTCATTCACCGGGTGCTGCGCATGCACAGTGCGGTAACATTGAGTATGCAGAACCCACGGGGCTCATCCCCGGCTCAGCTCCTTTATTTCTGTAATTGATTTACGAGCTTAAAGCTAATTATGTCCCTTAATGTACATTATGAAAAATGTAGTTTTATTACTATTATATATTTAAGCATTTTGATCTTATTTTGTTTTAGGTGTTTCCCGCCGGAGAGCCCACCGGGACCTTTCTCCAGGCTCCAGCACAGTCCTCAGCTAATCTACCTCAACCAGCAGGACAAGCTGCTCCCTCCCAGGTGTCTGTCCCTGTCCCAGCGTCCGGGCAGGTAGGAGGCAACAGGCGGGGGGGGGGCAATTTCATAAGAAACTTGTACTTGTCTTAAGGTGTTCACAAAGTACCTGTATGCTAAACAAATGGGTTCCAAAGAGGGACTCGCCAAACCGAACAGGGGCACTTGGGATGTACGCTTTGTTATCGTAGACAAAGGGTACCTTTTTGTTAGTGGCCTCTAATCTCTAAAAGAGAGTTGCCAATTCCCCTAAAACTAAAGAATCATTAGGTGTAGTGTATAGCAGTTCCACTTTACTGAGTGGGTGGTAGATAAGTGGAACAGCCTCCCAGCAGAGGTGGGGAGGCTGCAATCTTATCCCAGAGCGTCCTCTTTTTCTTGTACTGTTGGTAATCGCAGTAAATGTCTTTTTGTTCCGTAGACCCCGGCTGCCGTGCCTCCAACTCAAGAAGAAGCTCAAGTCATCAGTTTAGTCTTACGATTAAGGTGATTTATCGCGCGGCGGGTTTGGGGGGCCGGTTGGGTCGTATTGGGGGGGTGGGGGTTATTTCTATAATGTGGGGCCCGGGAGGTATTGTGATTTGGGGTCAAAGGACTTCGTCAGGAGTCATTCACACCAGCGTGGGATCCGTATAGAACGCTCGCGACTAACATGCCATAACTTAACCCCGCGGTGACCACCACCCCTCGTTACTAGCTGTAGATCGTATATTCTCCATCCCTGGCGTACATCCAAACCGGCAGAGCCGCACCGTTATATGCAAATTTCCCCTTCGTTTCCCATCATCCTTCAGTGCAGATCACATCGGAGTCCTAGCAGGAAGTTGTAAGCAGCTTCCTGTCCCCTCACAGCAATTTATTAGCGGGCTGCGCATGAGCCCCCAGCGCTAGAGATTAGACCAAAACTATTATCACTAGTATTTTAGGGCAATTTAAAAAAATATTTATAAATGTAAATTTTTATATTTTGAATATAAAATATTTTTTTATATATATTTTTTTAATATTTATACATAAATGAATAGGAAGGAAGACATGATTTATATTCTGTACATGCGCTTAAGAATTAAGGGCAGAAATCGCCCGCAACGAGTATCTTCTGGTGAATCTATAGATTATATATATTATTGTGTATTTATTACATATTATCACACATATAGAGGAGCTGTTTGGATTTTAATAAATTAATATTTTTAAATATAGAAGGAAAATCTAAATTGTGCGATTTTGTCAGGTTTGTAGCGCACGTTGGAGGACGCTCGCTTTGTGTACGTGACCAGGACATTAAATGGCATTCGCCTCCAAGCCGGGATAGAGATAGATATATATATATATATTATATATATTATATATATATTATCTCGGGGTTCTTTTTTTTTTTTTTTTTTTCCTCCAATTTAGTTTTATTTTTTTCTCTCTACCAGGAATACAAAAAAAGAATTGAATGACATTCGATTCGAGTTTACTCCAGGAAGAGGTGAGTCAACTTACGACTCGTAGGTACAAAATTAATCATGTGGCACCCTACGTTATTGCCCCCTCTGAACCTCTTAACCCTTTAATACCCTTTAATAGTCCCTTTCAAAGATTTTACCTGCTGAAAGGGTTCTTATGGAAACCATGACTTCTTAGGCGGTAAAGATAATCTGAATGAAGTCACCTGTATTCAAGCAGGGATTCCAGCTGTGCTATAGCAGTAAGAAGATCACCGATGGGGGGGAGGGATGCTCAGACATCGTTAAATCAGGGTAGAGTATAAAGGAGCGGGCTCTAGTCTGTGTTACCCTGAGAATCTGCCCGTTTACACGAGGCTGGGGTAAAAACTTGAGAGTTTGGGAAGGAATGACTTCTAGAATAAGCCTAGGAAGACTGACTTGTGACCACCGTTACCGATAAGCCGTTCTTTGCGTCTCCTTCACAGATACAGCTGACGGCGTATCACAAGAACTTGTCTCGGCCGGGCTCGTGGACGGAAGAGATGTAGTAATAGGTAACTTGCTGCTTGAATGCTTTAGAGGAAAAATCAATTTATTTTTATTTATTTTACATAAAATTATTTGTCAGGATCTGGAATTCTGTCTAACCGGAGCGTCCGAGCGATTAGTGCACGAGATGAGCTCTGGCTGTGGAGCCCTTCCTGGCTCTGAAGTTCGCCGTAGAGCTTCCCAGCCTTTTTCTTGTATAAAATACCCTGCCGTTCAAAAGTTTGGGGCTACTTAATATTTCACCTGTTTTTGATAGAAAACCAAATTCTGTCCATTTAAAATAACATGAAATGGATCAGAAATCCAGGGCAGACGGGATTTTGAATGGAATCTCATAGGCATACAGAGGCCCTTAATCACTCCCATCACTCCTGTGTTCCAATGGCCCTTAATCACTCCCATCACTCCTGTGTCCCAGGCCCTTAATCCACTCCATCACTCCTGGGTTCCAATGGCCCTTTATTCCCATCAATCCTCCAATGGCCCTTTATCACTCCAGCACTCCTGCGTTCCAGTGGCCCTTTATCACTCCCATCACTCCTGTGTTCCAATGGCCCTTTATCACTCCTGCGTTCCAACGGCCCTTTATCACTCCCATCACTCCTGTGTTCCAGTGGCACGTTGTGTTTGCTGATCCAAGCTTAAGTTTAAAAGGCTAACTGGTGGTTGGAAAACCCTTTTTTGAAGCCAAGTGACCCCAAACTTTTGAACCGTAATGTAAAATAAATGTTTCCCTTATAGAACGTTGCTTAATATTTATTTTAATTTTGTGCAGATTAGTCGCATCTGCCGTCCTAAATAACGGGTAAAGCTTGTGAGAGTTCCCTGTTTGGGGTGTCGTATAGACCACCGTGATGCTGGAAAGGTCGTTCGTGGTATTTTAGCTCGTGCACCATGACTTGGTATTTTTACTCCCGGCGTCGTCTTAGAATCCATGTTCCAGGGTTACATGCGTTTTGAATCGCGGACGTGTCGGTAGCGTGTGACCGAACGGGTTCTTTCTTTTCTCTCTCAGTTGCAGCCAACTTGCAGAAGATTGTAGAAGAGCCTCAGACGAATAGATCGGTGACCTTCAAACTGGTACGTGTTACTCTGCTGCTAATGCCTGGGAGACGTGCAGCTTGGGGGGGGTTATTCACTAAAGCGTGAGTCAGTAGACGAGCTGGAGTTTCAACTCCCTGAACGGGGCATTTTTCTGTAAGAAGACCCTGGACCATGCATAGATCACTCGGATCCGTTCCTACACGGGGCGATACGTTTCAATCCTCCTCTCCCCTTCTTCTCTAGGCCTCCGGCGTGGACCCCTCTGATATCCCGGACGACGGCAAACTGGTGGGATTCGCACAGCTCAGTATTAGCTAAGCTACTGTTACCCCGAGCTGCTCCTTAAGAAACCCCCATGTGCATCTTTCTAATGCTTCTCTTGGCCTAAGGAAACCACTACTGCCAAAGAATCAAAATCTGGCTTCTTTCGGAGCTGTAACAACGCGTATTATTATAATTATTTTATTTTATTTTTTTTTTTTTTTTTTTTCGTCTAACAAAAGGTCTCTAACTTAGTGTAACGGGAAACACTGGGAGGTCCAAACTTTGTATTCAGTAAACAAAAAGCATTTCTGCACATGACAAATTTTTGGATTTTGATTTTATTTTCATGTGAACGCCCCCCCCCCCCCATGGGTAAATTCTTCAATGGCTTTGGAACCAGCGGCGAAGCGCGTTGGGCTTCCAACGGTCACCGATGGGCCGCCTTTTACCATACATGCTTTGTTGCCTTATGTCACAATACTACTGAGTAGGAAACAAAGGGTTTCTACCACTCAAAAAAAAAAAAAAAAAAATTAAAAAAAGGCAAAGTGAAATTAGTTCAGATTTTTATTGGCTTAAATTTAACAAAAAAAAAAAGTCTCTCTCTAAATAAAAACCTCATTAATTTGAACCGATCATCCTGGCTGAATTTGTAAAAGGGATACGATTTGAAAAGTGTATTCTGGCAGAATTTTTTCACACTAAATATTAACTGAGAATGAGCTCCTTAAATTCAGTGTAATTTAATAAAAATAAATAAATTTAAAAAAAATATGCATTTGTTTGGCGCTATGAAATGATGTCACTGACAGCCATCCTGTTCCGGTCCAATCTTTAAATGTGATGGTCACCACCTGTTTTTATGTTTTTTTTTTTTTAAAGGTTTTTGAACACTGTAACCTATGATTATCTTTTTAGAGTTTATTTTATGCAAGATCAAAAGAAAAAAAAAACAACTTAAAAGATACCTTGAAATTTGATAGTATTTATGGAATAAGTATTGCTAATGACCTATTAAAGCTCAGATGTTGACTGTGTCAAAGTTTCGCTGTACGGCTATTTCCTAAAACCGTCTAAAACCGCGAAAATGGACCAAGACGATTCGAACCAATTTTTTTTGTTTTGTTTTTTGAGCAATGAAACTCGTTTCCTGCCATTTTCAGTTCAGGCGAAATTCATTTGGAAATGAAATTTGTTGCCGCTCTCACACTCTCATTCATTCGCTCGCGCTCACTCTCTCTCTCGGAGTACTTCCGCAAAGGGCAGAGGCGGCCTGTTCCCCCGTTCTAAAGAATCGGCTGGTGGAGAAGGAGGCTTTGTGAGAGAATGAGAGTGGAAAAAACAAAACTAAAAAAGTTTGGAGCGCTCATTTTTGGACATTTCCTTAAAATTTGTACGAAGCCGGATGCAGGAGTGCATGTGACGGTATAATTATAACTGTATCATGATACCTGGTAAAAGCACTCGTTCAGCGTGACGTCTTGAAGCAGACCTTAAGCAGGTAAGACCCAAGTGACCCAAAAATCCACCATGACCTTGATTATACTCATACTTTTGGGTCCCAAAAACTCAACTTTCAAACCATCTCCTATATTTTCCTGAACTTAGTAGTTTTGATTGTAGAGACCTCACATTTGTTGGCATGTATTAAAGCACTCACACTCTTGACTTCTTATCATACGGTGGGAAATGCAAGAATGGCTCAGTCTTAACCACCTATTTGGACACTCTGACTAATGAAAGTCTATGAAGAAACTGACTTCATTATCGTTGCTATAAAGCATCAGCTCAGTGTGGTGTTTGAGGCAGGAAAGTCACCCAAACATCACATAACCTACAGGTCTGCAGATAAAGGTAGTTTATTGGGGCAAAATGAGATAAAACATGGTTTTTGTCACCGGCCGACGGTTCTGTATACAGTGCTGGGGTTATATTACTGTATACAGCGCTGGGGTTATATTATTATGATTTATTGATTTACTGTAGCTAGTGCCAAGATATTCATATTATTGCAGGCCTCAAAGTACCAACACTGCATGTTGGCGCCGACCCCTGGTGTAAAACGTTATTTTCACCTTTCATTAAAAAAAAAAACACAACACACACATACAAGCATATACTCGCACTCATATTTACACTCGCACTCATACTTACACTCACACATACATCACACAACTTGGCAGCACGGTTTATTTAGGCCAGACCTATAATACTGTTGGGTCAATAAATGCAGCAATTTGATGAATAATCTTATGTTTAGCCCTTTTCTCATATCTTCAGGAAGAAGAGGGCAGTGGCGGCAGCACATGGGCTCCATCTGGGAAGCCGCCGAACGCCTTCCACCCGTCCTGTTACATATTTAGATATATTTTATATACGTTTACATTAAACAGGATGGGTGCTGGGTGTTTGGTAGCTCGGGTGGAAGCTGTCTGCTGCCGCCATTATCTCTCCCCATCTATCTCCCTATTTTCTTACTATGTCTCCCCTTTCTCCTCACCCCATTTTTAATTCCTGTGGCGGGAGCACGAGGTCTGTTTCAGTGCTTCATCGCAGCTTCTCCAGCTTCAGTGCTGACCTTGCATTCCATTTATTTTGGCCCGATTAAAAAAAAAAAAAAAGGCAATCTGCGACCTGCCCGCGTGCCGCAACATAGGCCCTGTGCGCCCGCTGCGGCATGTGTGCCATTGGTTTCCCATAGGACCAGTAAAAAAATAAATCAGTGAACGAGGATGAAAATGTTGAAAATTACAAAATTCAATAAACTGTGGCACACAAGAACTGCTGGTACAGCAGGAGAAGGGGGTCCTGGTCTTGAGAGCTTACACTCTATTCACAACTGGCATTATCTGAGGTTCTCTGTCTTCTCCTGCCCCACCACCCTTACTGAGACCGCCTGCACAACCCGCAAGCCGAGTCCCGTTAGCAGCGGCACATTGTAACGAATGTATCGGGTCGTTACGGATTGTTGGCCTTGGACTGAATGGCTGTCTGTGCCGTTGCCGAGTCAGCGCTTTTCCCTGAGTGAATGAGCCGTTATTTCTGTTGGCTCTGGTCCTTCGCCGCTCGCTGTCTGGTTTACTTACTAGCGTTGGCCTAGAGCGACGGACGCCGCATTATATTACTTGTCATCCTGTCAGAAAGCATAACCATCCACGCGCTCGCGCTATCTGTGCAGTGAAATAAAACCATTGAGGCCATTGAGCCCGGAAACAAAGAGTTGTTTGGATTTACTTCTTACAAAAACAATTTTGTCAATTAAAAAAAAAAAAAACAGGTTAATCTGAGTGGGAAGCGACATCTGGGGAGGAAAGAGTTACTGATGTATTTGAGTTCCAAGGAGGGACTGACCAAACGAAACAGGGGCACTTGGGTCGTAGGCTAATGACCTCGTTACTGTAGAAAAAGGTTAGCTTTTTGCTAATGGCCTCTAAAACGGAGCCGTTTGCCCTAAAACTAGAGAATCAGAAGCTTAAATGTCATGTAAGGAGATTGATCTTTACTGAGAGGGTGGTAGATAAGTAGAGCGGGCTCCCAGCAGAAGTGGTAGAGGGGAATACAGTGAGGGAATTTTAGCAGGGGATAGACATATGGCTCTTGAAGACGAGACCAACGACTGATTAAGGTTTGAGGCTTTACAGCAGCATCTTGACCCCAATCTGTGCTCCCACATCACCCAGCGCAACAAGTAATGCATCGGCAAATACATAGCACTGCAACAAGTGGGGGGCCCTTGCCATCGGGGGACGGGGGTCCTGGAATAAATACCGCATTGTTAATCCACCCTGTCTGGAATCCAGACACCATTTTTAAAAATGCCTTAATCAGTTACATAAATAGCTGAAATTAGTTCCTAGAGCAGGCCCGGACGGGTCATCTGACACGCCAGGCAAATACCACGTCGGCCATGTTTTTCAGACCAAATATAGTTTTTACATATTGCTGACCAGCCCAGATAAAATGCTGCCCTGCAGTCTGGAGGATGTATAACTGATTAATTGGTTCCTTTCCATGAGTCTATACATCCCCCATAATGCAGGGCAGCAGTTTATCTGGGCCGGTGTCCTGGAAAACATGGCCGACGCAGTTACCCTACATGCTCATAGAAATGTAACAGAGAATATAGTCTATTTAGGCCCTCCACTGGTGACAAGAAGTGATTTCCCACCAAAAAAAAGCACAGAAATTTATTATTTTTCCATGAATTTGCGTCTCTGTGAATAGTTGGGAATTTGGGATCGCGTTACCGAGGGTTACAGAAAGGTCGTTTTAGTTCGTTTCTATTAATTAGAGTTTGACCCCGTCCCGCTGCCCCAGCCGGCCCTTTGCGTTCCAGAGTTCAGGTAGCCGTCAGTTAGTCAATCAATAACTAATATTACTCAGTGACATCTGTTCTGTTAGTGCCGGGTGTTAATGTTTATTAACTATGCAGAAGGAAGGGTGGGAAATGGATGAGAAACTTGCTGGGGTCTTCTCACACCTGGTGAGTCTTCTTGAAGGGTTTCGGGGCTTTTAACCCCAATCTCAGGATGAAGGGGTAGATTCTGAGGGTCACACAGTCTGGAGCCGACTCCTTCATATTTTATCTGATTTAATAGTAATGCGAGTAGCCAAATTAGTGCTTTTTTCACTGCTTTACATACCTGGGAACCTTCCGATGCTACTCGGAGCCCCCCAGTGCGGGATGCACGTAGAATGTCCCGGTGATGTCAGTAGGACTGTCCACTGATGTCATCGTTACTGCCCACTGATGTCATTGGGACTTCCTGTCCGCATCCCACAAGGAGTGCCCGGGTAGCCCGAGCCATAGAGCTCCTAGGTATGGAGGTGTGGTGACGGGGGAGGGGGTGCGTCTGTATGAACTTTCTTAACGTTCCCTCAAATCCCCCAAATATTCTCTCGACACAGCCCCCCCATTGCCTTGATTCCTGCACCAGGTTACATGCGCGATGTATTTGGTATTAAAAGTATTTTCATTAACCATATTATTGATACAAAACTCAGGAAAAATGAGAAACTCCTGATCCATTATCTGTATCTACGTCACCAGCTGTGGATCAGCTGAGTCCATCAGCAACACTCACCACTCAGCTTTGTGTTCTTTTTCCCACCTCGTTTTCTACCAGGCAAAGCCTGCGGCATTTCAGGGGCCGAGGAGTACAATTCACATGATGCACAGCCAGGCATGGCTTAGTATGATAGGAGTGGCAGTCCATAGCTCCAAGAGAGAGAATCTCCTACCCACCCCTTCTCGTCGTGATCTTGCTTGTAAAGAGCCCGGAATGGGGGCTGTAACACTACCCCCTTTACAGATGTCTGACAGCAGTTGTAACACGCGTGTGCACAGATGTGACGTGTGGAAGCCGATGCCTCCGGCAAACACAGAGTCAGCTGTTCGGAAGCACTCAACATCTGGGCATTGGTGGTTCAGTGGTAGAATTCTCGCCTGCCACGCGGGAGGCCCGGGTTCGATTCCCGGCCAATGCAAGATTCTTTTACATCTAGTAACCCAACAGATAAGGCCAACTCATCCCGTCTAATCTACCAAATTCCTGCTGTAAAGAATCAAACCTTAATCAGTTGTTGGTCTCGTCTGAGATTCAGGAGCCGTATGCCTATCCCATGCTTGTTTAATACCCTCACTGTATTACCCCCTACCACCTCTGCTGGGGGCTATTCCATTTATCTACCACCTTCTTATTTAACTAAAACTTTCTCACATTACATCTAAGCCTCTAGCATCTAACTCTCTAGTTGTAGATAATGGCCTCTTGTTGGGAATGTAACACTATCCCCCTTTACAGATGTCTGACGGCAGTTGTAACACGTGTGTGCACAGATGTGACGTGGAAACGAAGGTCTCCGGCAGAAACGCAGTCAGCTATCCAAAAACACTCAACAGCTGTGCATTGGTGGTTCAGTGGTAGAATTCTCGCCTGCCACGCGGGAGGCCCGGGTTCGATTCCCGGCCAATGCAAGATTCTTTTTCTGCAACTAACTTTGGAAGCGGATCTCTCGCCAAACTGGAAACTTTTATTCGCTAATACAGAGAAACCAGATCAACAGAGCTTTAAAAACAAAATTGTGGGTAAGTAGGGCTGAGGTCCCTTGGTTGACCTCCCATGGAGGGTTTCTGGGGACCTGATTATCAAATACAGGAGAACCTCAAAAAATTTGGAACAAATACTCTCCTCCCCACGCGTTTAGGAGGAGAAAAAGTCAGTATCCATGACAACCCAGCAATAAATCAGAAAGAAAACTCTAAACATTTTGGGTCAGTTTGTCCATGGCCTATGAAATAAAATATCAATACAGGGCTTCTAACTTTAGGAATAAAATGTCAAAACTTTCCCTATATTTGTCCTCACGAATAAATATGTATATTATGTAGTATTAAAGAACCACGGCAACCATTATTCAACTAAAATCAGGAATATTGCAATAAAGTCAGTTCTGTTTATTTAAGAGTCCTAACATCCGATGGTTTCATTCATCCAAAACCCGTCCGTCTATGAATTATACATTATACATTATACAGGTCCGGCTCAGAAGAAACTTTCCATGGTTGTCCCTTCATAGTTTAGGGTGAGTTGGAGATGCAGCTCATCTCCCTCTTTAGAATAGAAGCATAGATTTTAACAGCAGATCGGCCCCATTCGGCCCCCGTCTAGTCTGCCTGTCTCAATCAGTCCTTGGTCTCGTCTTAGATTCACCCCTAAAATGTCTGCGCGTGGACCCCACTATCACCAAGATGGGATACGGCTCCAAGACGTCATTGGTGCCTTTGGAGCATTTGGTTTAATGTCCATCCCAATTCCACCTGCCCCGTCTCTAATGGGGGTCCCTCAACCGTCCGCCATGAGCCATATGGGGTGTTAATGTACAATGGGGTTAATGAGTAAGGAGCAGCCCTAATATATTCAGGGACTACGTCTCACGCTGTGAATCATGAACAGTCATTCCCAGCATAATGAACGCAGTGGAATATTAGACTTTGTCTCATCGGAACTGAGCTTAAACATTAATTCCACACTGCCTGTGCCGGCTCTTCCACGGCAACTTTCAACCAGGTCACAATGACAGATTTCGGGGATATCCTAAAAAATGTGGGGGAATTTGGCCGGTTCCAAATAAGTCTGGTGCTGATGCTGTGCGTCCTCAGCTTCTTCAACGCCTTCCACATGTTCGCGCAGGTTTTTATGGGCATCTCGGTGCCCCATCACTGCGATACCGCCTGGATCCTGGAGAAAAACTCCAATTTGACCGAAGAAGAGCTCTTGAACCTTACCATTCCAAAAACCGCCGACGGATCTTACGAGCAATGCCTCATGTATACCCCCGTTGATTGGGATATCGAATGGATCGAGCGTTACGGACTAAACAACACGGAAAAGTGTCGGAGTGGATGGGTGTACGACACGTCAGAGCAAAAATCAACACTGGTCACAGAGGTTTGTAAACGTTTGCCACGGGGATTTCTTCTAATAATACCCATTGATCAACCGCCAAGTGCAGCATATGGGCATTATAAACGTTGAACATTTTTTAGATCAGATCAGGGTTACTAAAAGAATTCCATTTTTTATAACATTTTATGACCTACAAATATATATTTTTTCATGTTTGTTGTATTTTCATGATATTTGTTGTATTTTCATGGGTTATATTCTCTTTTTGTTTTTTAATGTAAGTACTCTCCAAATATAGGTGCGCCCATATTTTTAATGCGTACCATGGGTATGTCTGTGTGGTCTGTGTTACTATAATTACATGTTAGACATTAAGTCTCATGCATGGGATAGACATACGGCTCCTGAATCTAAGACGAGACCAACGACTGATTAAGGTTTGAGTCTTTACAGCAGGAGAAACGGGCAGAGTAGACGGGGGCAGAATGGGCCGACGCATGAACGGTGATTCTATGTTTCAATGTGAGTAAGATAATCTTGTTTATGAGATAAGGTTGTTATGTGTTGCATAAACAAGGCTCAATGATCTCTCAAGTTGTAAATTATATGACAAGCAATTATAATACAAGGAGTAGGGAGTTATGGGAAACAAAGATGGCCGCCCCTTTGTAGCCCCTTTTTGGCATTCCAAATGTCCGCATACAGAAAGGGGAGAATATGTTGTCATATCTGTTTTGTTATGCGGAATTACATCATCAATGACGTAGCCCACATCCATCATTTATTTACAGTTAATGGCGCAATCCAATCCACAATTCCACTCTCTATGTACTCCTAAATAATTCAGATCTTTCATTTCTTTTAGTTCGATCTGGTTTGTCACAGAAAAGAGGAGAATGACGTATCCCAGTCCATATACATGTTGGGTCTCCTTATAGGATCCGTTATTTTTGGGCCTTTGGGAGACAGGTATGAAGTCAGGCTATTTACCTTGTAACAAAAATGTATACAATTCTATTTTGCTGTTTTTTTTTCCTTAGATACATTTTTAAAAAAATGTATAACGCATGAACTCCCTTATTTTGAAGGCTTTTGATATAAGAATATCACCTGGCAGTGCCACGGCGTGATGATAACACACACCGGGCAGATAGGGGCGGAGCTTAAAAAACAAGATGGCGCTGTACAAGCAGACAATCAAAATCAACTAAAAAATGAACATAACTGCAGCTAAAATGTAAATACCCCTGTAGTGTATGATGCTAAGATGCAAAACATTATGTTTTTTAGAATTACGCTCCATGATGATTCCTTAATGAAGCTGGTCTTGGTCACAGAATGGTTTAATATATGGGTTTTTGGGGTTCTGTGTATATGTAACCGAAGCTTAAGGCAGTTTATATTTTAAAGGATCGGCCGGCGTTCAGTGATATTAATATCCATGTTACTGCAGTTGGCCTTTGGGGTCGGAGCAGCTTTCTCTACGCATTTTTACCTCTACACGGCCCTGCGATGTGTGGTCGGGATGGCCGTCTCTGGACTCCTGATAAACAATCTTGTGTTAGGTAAGATGCGACACAGGGAAATTTAGGTAAGGCAGAAGGGGAACTACAATTCCCATCATCCTCAGCTATTCCGTTTTTATTTAAGATGAGACCTAGGGATCGTGGGGGTCTCTGGAGAGCTACCTGAAGCGTAACTAGGTTTTATTGCTAGTAGCCGGATATCTCCCATACCTCTAACTACCTCCACTGGTACCCATTATACTTTATAATTCATAAAGCTGGGAGAAAATAAGATTTCACTCCTTTTTGGGAACCTCAAGGCCAGCGAAAGTCACCGAAGTCACAATCCGTGCAACGGCTCCATAGGCTCTAGCTATAGGCGCTAGAGCCCAAGATGTAATGTTTGAAGAGTGCTATGATCCAAGACCCACAGGGTCCAAGCGAATGTCCCACAGAGGCAGGGATATAGTTGGGCAGCTCCAAAAGGTCAGTGGCAGAAGTCACGGATACACACTGGTGGTAAATTTGTGGGCTCGGGTATAGGGGCATATGGTAAGAAACATGGTCACGGATGGCCTACGAGGTGCATGGTGAGGAGACACTACCCATGACTTGTTGCCCGGATTGTGAACTCAGCACAGATTCCCTTGGACACGAGTAACCTGAAAAATGGCTTCAGAAACCCCGAGAAGGTTTCTGCAGGGCAGTGGGATTTTCCACCCTTTTTAGAATACGGATAAGTTTCAACCATCTCTAAGAATGAGACGTGGAAAGAGTAATTATTATTATATTTAATAATCCCTCGACCAGTAAGAAGCAGAGCACCGAGCAGTGGGACCCTGGGACAAACGTTGAGTATTTTGACAATCACTCATGTCTGGTCTGTTCGAAGCTTTAAACTAACCCATGTAATCCATCAATCTGGATGATCGAGGAGCGTTTTTTAGGTGTTATCAATCCATATGATGACTCTTCTCATTGTTTTGTTCCCCATTCTAGTTGCTGAATGGGTTGGATCGTCCAAGCGAGCCTTCGCCACCATCTCTGGCCATGTCTGCTTTGCGATTGGTTTAATGGCCTTGGCCGGCGTATCCTACGGAATCCGCAACTGGCGGCTGCTGCAGATCGTGGGGTCTGCCCCCACTGCCATATTGTTCTTCTACATTTGGTAAGTCAGTTCTCGATGGTCTTGTTTCCTGTCTGGAACTCCTAGTGGAGTTCCACCGCTTGGGCACTCAGCTTTGGAGGCCAAACGTACACATTTATTTTATGAAAAAAATGGCGCAATTTAGACCCTTGGGGGTCCCAGGTTTGGCTCCCTGCTCTGTTTCATATAATTGCTATTTTTTTTTCATTACAGGCTCCTTCCAGAATCTGCCCGGTGGCTCGTTTCTAAAGGCAAGAATGAAAAAGCTAAAAAATTCCTCCAGAAAGCAGCTTCGATGAACAAGCAGACTTTCTCGGACGAGCTCTTTGAACAGGTGACACCGGGTGGGTTAACAATTAGCCAAAAGTAGCAGAAATGGAAAATCGCAATGAATTTGTCTTTTTTTTTGTTTCTTGAAGATACGTGAAGAAAAAAAGTCAAAATCAGGCAACATTGTAGACCTTCTGAAGGACCCAAATCTCAGGAAAATAACAACTATCATGTGCTCCATATGGTAAATTGACATTTTAAAGAAACAAGAGATCAATATGGCCGCCATATGATTTTTCGGGGTGATTTTTCCGCAAACACCACACTGAGCTGATGCTTTATGGCAATGGTAATGAAGTCCGTTCCTCCTTAGACTTTCATTAGTCAGAGTGTCTGGGGGTGATTAAGACCGAGCCATTCTATTGTTCCCCACAGGCAGTATGATAAGGAGTCAGGAGTTAGTAGATCGGGGATCAGATAACAGAGCGAGAACTCAGACCAATATTTTAAATAATATTTTAATCTGATATTAGGAATAAAAAAAAATCTCCTTTTTTGTCTCAGTTTCTACAAATCTTGTATTGCAGGTTTGTGAACAGCCTGGTCTACTACGGCTTGAGTCTGAACGTGGGGAGTTTCGGGTTGGACATTTACCTGACGCAGCTCATTTTTGGAGCTGTGGAGATTCCTGCCCGTCTTGGATCCATGTTCATGGTTCAGATACTTGGAAGGAAACCAAGTCAAGCATTATATTTATTGCTGGGTGGGACAGTTTGTCTCGTTATCACAGTGATACCCAAGGGTAAGCCTTCGATTCAGAAAATAATTACTTATAGAACATAAAGGAGGTTTATCTTACCCTACATTTTTATACAAAGCAAAAGAGCCAATATAAAATAGAAATGTAGTATCTGCCGGCAGATCGGCCCCATTCGGCCCATTTCTCCTGCTGTAAAGACTCAAACTTTAATCAGTCGTTGGTCTCGTCTTAGATTCAGGAGCCGTATGTCTATTCCATGCATGTTTAATACCCTCACTGTATTACCCTCTACCACTTCTGCTGGGAGACTGTTCTACCACCCTATCAGTAAAGTAAAACTTCCTTGCAGGGGGACAATTGTAGAGATGAAAGAAAGTTTATGAAATGAAAGTTGCCATGGATGAGGGAAGGAATGAGGGGAATTAGCTACTCCTCGGGACGGAGTGTTTCATTCGCTCGCCTAATTTTTTTCTACGCCTGAAGCTTTTGGTGTTCTTACAATATGTTGTATCTGCGCAGAATATATATTTTATAATATTAAATGAAATGTCACATAATAATATTATTCTATGTCTGCGCTGTAGACCTGCCGGTTGTTATCACGGTCCTCGCTGTGGTCGGAAAATTCTCGATTGCCTCTTCTTTTTCCGTTTGTTATATCTACGCAGCAGAGTTATTTCCCACCGTGATCCGGTAAGCAGTAAACAGATTTAAATAAGAAATAAGAAATTCTATTTTCTGTCATTCTGATATTCCATCTTATGATGAAATATACAATATATAATATATTTTTACTTGGGAAATCCAATGAAACATCAAGGCCAGCGCTGTATACACTAATAAATAACCCCCAGCGCTGTATACGGTAATATAACCCCC
>VKOC01000198.1:7532-25768 GCA_009364415.1 Spea multiplicata
ATATTACTGTATACAGCGCTGGGGGGTTATATTACTGTATACAGTGCTGGGGTTTATACTCAGAGACAATATTTTTTGCCCACGGGACTTCCCCTTTAAATAGCTATCAATACCGCATGTCAAAAGTGTCCTTTTTGGACATTTTAAAATGTTGGGAGGTATAAAAAGTAATCTTGCAGATATAACCATGTATGATCGTGCATGGAATTGTTGGATGGATGTATCTGCGCAGGGATAAAAAGGGTTTAATGATTAATACGACCAATGATTGGGGTTTATCACTGAACGAGATCACAGGATGAGATGTAGATGGTGAATATATTACCGCATCGTGGAACACTTTGGGGTAATTAACACCATGAGCATTTTCTGCACGAATCAGGAGAAATGGCAATTAATTCTTTAATAGGTCTCCATTAAGTCGCATCAGATTCGCCACCTTTTTTTTCTAGTTGGTTGATTAAGGACGTTCCCCGTTAGGTTTATCTCGTCATTGTCATTCCGGAGCTATGGTTTAGTTCATGCCCCTACTGTGCAATGTATTAATATAACAACAGTTCCCGAAATTCAGACAGACAATCTTCACTGAATTTGCAAATTACTCCTGTATTGAAATCATGATTTTCACAAATTGAGTTTTTTTTTTTTTAAAAATCCTCATTGGGGTACTGGGGCCAGGAGGCATAGGTTTCTACCGATACAAAGTTATCTTTTTTAATTGTGTGCTGATAAAATAGCCATGGAGGTTCCATATTTTCCGAACGTCTAATGGCTTATGTACGGGCTCAAAATGCATTGTTTTCAATGGGTTTAGGGGACGCCCATTATCCTTAAGGGGTTAATGCATGCGCAAGTAGAAGAGGCTCTTAAAGAGACCGCATCCCCTTCATTTATACGTTACCTGGAGGCTAAGCTTCCTCTTCTCTTTTCCAAACCTGTCCCCATTCCCATGGTTTCAAGGCTTTGACCTTGCTTTGTCTCCTGACCTTGTCTCCCGGTTTGTCTGCCTCTGCTACGACTACTACCATTGGTCGGTGTCTGCGTAGGATTTCAAGCTTCTCAATACCCAGGACCAGGTAGGTCGTATCATATATAGAGTTTCTGCCCCCTACATGCAAAGAGCTCCCCCATGAAGTATGCAGGGTGTAAAACCCCACAGTTGGGAATCAGTTTCTTGGTTATAAATTACACATTGTGCAGGAGGCAGCACTTTACTTCAGGTGGTCAGGAACATGTATACATGTCCTGGACCAAATGGCCGGTGTGGTGACCCTAAAACAATTCATTGGCCATAATGGGAGGGTTTGCATGGCTTCCCAACATGGTATCCAAGAACCTGATACAATAGCATAGAATAAGGTGCTCCCACTAACTGCGCCAGAAACTCACACTCAACAGCGAGGCTTATAGGAAATTATTCCGGTGCAAAGTTTGAAAAGTGGTCTTATCCCCATGGTAAGGGGACAGCCCGGCCCCCAGGAAAATACAAAGCCCTAAAGCTATACCTTTTGGGCTTCCATTCTCCTCTAGCAAAGCTTGAATGATGACGGTGGTTGACATTTGGTTGGAGTTAAATCACGCCCCCTCTAAGTGACCTCATATCCTGTGCAATTTTATAAAGAAATTAAGCAAATCTCAAATTTGTAAAATAACTTGATAATGGTCTAGAACTAGAATAACATTTTATATTATTATAAAATAATATATCTTTAATTATTTATATATTATTATTATTTTTATTATTTATTTATATTATATTGTTTATTTTTTCTTTTATTTATTAGCGGCCACGAAATTTACATTATTACATTAAATGTATCTGTTTTATTAGAGAAGTCCCTGATCTTTTAATGACCAAAATATAGGGTTTACAACAATTTGGGTCTTCTGTACAGCATGAGCTACGAACCCCAAACATCCTGTTAATTTTTAGGCCATAAACAAAAACAAATATTTATTTTTTTTCTGCCACAGGATGAAAACACTCGCCGAGCGTTCATTTCCAGGTGTAAATATTTTCCTTGACACGATAGCTTCTATTGTACAAGCGAATGACGAGGGAAAAATGGAAAGCGATGCTCTAAATCGAGATAAAATGTCATTTTAACCTTCATGACTGGTATGTTTTCTATGAAATCATTAGATCAAATGTGAAGTGATTAATACAAAAAAAGAGAGATACACAAAGGAGCGATTGAGATACTTTGACAAGCATGTAATTAAGCCACTTGGATGCAAATGAACACAATTAAGATTCCGGTTTAAAGAAAAGAAAAGCAATCTTCGCAGGTCTGATGTGCCCGTGAAACGTCGAAAATCGATTTTATGGCCCTAATTCCTGAGACAAAATCAAATTCTTATTCACTGCCGGAAAGTTTGTAGCAAGTAGTGGTTTGGGGCTTCCATCGGTGACCAACGAGTGCAGACGGTCTGTGGGGCAAAAGAAGACCGATTTGGTGTTGAACATGAACATGTACGTTGATGCGCAGCTACTCCTTGAATAGTAACTGACCCCATCAGAATTATTTTATTAATTATATTATTAAATATCTTTTTTTTTCATTTTTCTATTTTTTTTTCATTTTCTATTTTTCAGTCAGTGTAATCGTTTTAAGAAGAAGGTTTAAAAAAAAGGATCTATTAGGGAAGCAGAGATCCCGGGCAAAAAAAAAAAGAATTTCTGGCTTTACCCCAGAAATTGATAATTTTTAGGGTGCTCCTATGGCGTCTACGCATCGTGGGATGAACTTGGAACGGAGATTGCGAGCCGGGCGTCTCGTCCAACATCAGCGCCTGACCTCACAGACGCTCTACTGGATGAACAGGGCAAAAATCCCACAGAAACTCCCCAAAATCTTGTGGAAATCCTTCCCAGAAGAGCGGAAGCCGTTATATCTGCAAAGGGGGGGGCCAACTTCATATTAATGTCTATGTATTTAGAATGTGATGTCATCAAAGCCCCTGTTGGTGTAACGGTCAGGTGTCCCAATACTTTTGTCCATATGGTGTATATGCTGAAGGATCTTCGGTTGGAAGGTTTTTCCCAGAATCTGCTACATCGTAACGGTTTTCTAGTGCAGCGAAATGCTTTTTCCTGGCTCCTCTTTGTAATCCGTCCAACACAATCACATCTTACCTACAAACTGATGCCCAATACTGAACCGCGTGTTCCAAATGCTTTACGCAGAGGCATCAATACCCTTTTTAAGGTCTGATAGTTCTATCTTTTTCTTTAGCGAATCGTTAAGGCTAAAGTTGATTAGTAAGAATACCCCCCCCCCCCCCCATGTATTTACCTTTTTCCCCACCCCCTAGCGCATTGACTTGCTGGAGTATACTGACTGCGGCGAGCGCTCCAGGGAGCTTTTCTGCCACTGATTGGCTGCTTGATGGAGGTTTTTATATTCATTCTTTGTTGGTGAGACTGCATTGGACACTGGAGTTTCCCTTAAATTTTGTCAAACATAATTTCACACAATTTAGTGATTAAGACCCAATGGGAAAGGGTTCTGAAAAGTTCTGAAAATACCTTTGAAAGAACATATAGATTCTATATGTACCTAGTAACAATTCTCCAGCAACACATTCTTCAAACATGCTTGAATTGCCTATTATCAAGGTTAAGCATGAAAATTTTGTATACCAAAAAAATTATGAGAAAAAAATGCTATTAAGAGCACCTCTCATCTTCTGAGCGTTCAGTGTAAATACATTAATAACCCTTTTTGTTAAAAAAAAAAGTGTCAATCAATAAACTGTTTAAAATTGAAATAAGAGGCATCATGTGGCAGAGCCAGTGTAATTTCAACAATTCCCTCTCCTGAAATCCTTGTCCTTTAAAATATATTAATTATTATTATTATATATCCAGGATTTGAGAAACACAATAAGTCACCTAAAAGGAGAAGAATTCCGTTTTTTAGGATTCCTAGAATTCTGCAGACATTATTATTATTTATTGTTTTATATAGCGCCATCAAATTCGGTAGCGCTGTACAATGGGTGGACGGGACATGACAAGTAGTATGTAACATAACAATTCGACTTACAGGTGAGGAGGACCCTGCTCAAAGGATCTTACAATCTAGAGGGATTTAGGGTGTATTACACAATAGGCACACACACATAAATATATATATATAGAGAGAGAGAGATATAGAGAGACGGGTTCTCTATGGCAGCAGAAATGTTCTAATTAGCTCTATTTTTAGATGCATAATCACACATTAGAAGTATGTCATTAAGAAAATGTCATTTCAGATTCTTGTCCTATATTACTGGAATTACTAAAAACCAGATTGTTGAAATATACATTTATTTTTTCTTCTTCTTCTTCCATGGAAGGAAATGGTACTGAAATCGGTTTGTCAAGATATGTTAATTTTTCATCATTCTTTCAAAAAATAATGTAAAAAAGCACGTTTTCGACTCCCGGGGATATCAGCGGGACCATCTACCGATGTCAGCAGGACTTCCTGACCTCATCCCGCAAGGTGGGCTCCCAGTAGCCAGAGCCATAAAGTTCCAAACACAGAAGGACTTTTCATATCTAGAGGTTGAGTCTGGCTCCTGCGTGGCTTGACGAGCCATGGCTTGGGTCAGGCTGGGCCTATGCCACACCACTTGTATATACCGTGGATAAATGTTTCATTTATTCCCTTTTATCTCATCTAACCAGATTAATTAGGCAAATGTTATTTATTATTAGCCCTTATTAACCTTTACATATTAAGCACTAACATATTCTGTGCTCTGAAATCAATGATAATTACTAACATTCGGCTCCGGTCCATTGGGACAGATCTTTTGCTTGTACGCTATATGAATGCGGTGGGGTGTTATGTCATTTACACTGCCCTCAAATTAGGACAGTTGGCAGCTATTCTTTGATGTTTTTTTTCTCAACTTCCCATTCTTTAAAGACTGTTATTTAATAAAATAAACTGACTGGTGGGAGCTTTTACGATAACATTGAATTCTGCAGCTGCAAGCTTCGTTTATAATATAATTTAACTATGAATGGGCTCCGGAGATGTTTCTGCTAACAAATAGTAACCTGGGACAAAAGTAAAAAAAAGGAGCATCTTAGAAATGTGGAATACATAGTAAGTGCTATGGAATATATAAAACAATAAATAATAATAACAATAATAATAGTAAATAGAGTTGTTTTTAAAATACCTGCATATTAAAGTACAGATCTATCCCGAGTGCTGTGCTCAATGCATTTATCTAAGGTGTTCAAGTAGTCAAACAATATTAAGGTAGTTTGAATTGAATTATATATTATATATAAAAATATACACTATATTTTTTTTTTGTTAGAAATAATCTAAAAGCGCTATAAACCACAGCCATAATTTCTAATTTGCTGAGTGTTATATTGAACTCAGCCACTAGGTGGCATCTGTAAGCAGGATCATTCGTCTGTAATATTTTAGATTATAAAGTGCTTATAAATAGGAATTACGATATATTATTATTATTATATTATTTATTTTAATACATTTAAAGGGCCTGACAGAACTAGAACTGATAGTATTTTTTTTATTGATTGATATAGCGCCCACATATTCCTTAGTGCTGTACAACGGTTACACAGGATGTTCAAAGAGGTTACAATCTAAATATTAAGTATCTTTACAAAAACTTTAGGCATTCAAAAAACATAAACAGAAAGCGGCTGGATATAATTGTCAGCGCTAAATGTAGCATGTGGCCACTCATATCATCAGGTAGCCACTAGCAAGAGCAAGCCTAGGGTTAGTGGCACCTGGTTGTAGTATTTCTTCCTGGCCCCCATAACACATGCTGTCATGACTGTGGGTACTGGCTCTGGTAGGATTCCCTGCATGGGGCAGGTTCTGGATCAGAACCCCGCATGGGGCAGGTAGGTGTAGATGCACCTTGTAACACCTTACACTTACACACACACACATTCTTCTGCTTCCCCTCTCCACCTCCCAGATGCCACTAACCCTATGCTCACCCCTGACACACCAATACCATACAATGACACACACCCATGATAACTTTATAGACTGACAACAATCCACACATGCAAACACCAAATACCAACACACACACAATCTAAAACCACACATTAATTTCCAAACTCCAACACCATACAGTAGCAGACACACATACTAACACCATTTACTCATGCACCAGGCACACGAGCACACACACTCTATACACTACATACTGACATTCACACTCAAGCTAATGACATGCGGTAACACATGCTAACACCGCACTCTTAAAAACATGCACACACAAATGGTTCGCTCATCTTCATCTTAAATTTTCGGAATAATCATGCTGTGACAATTTCTACGTTTTTTTTCCTAAAACAGAGATTTGTGTAAGCATTTACAATGTTGCATTCATGCGTGTACAATGTGTAATCACTTCTTTCAAATACTTACCTGATTTCATGTAAACCGATGGCTAGCTAAATGAAAAATACCTCTGGGTTTTATTTGCTCTTACATATAGATTTAAGGCTTTACATAGATTTAATCCATTAGATACAGTTATGTATTTATATAACCTATAATCCCTGATTTATATATTTATGTGACTTGAGACAAGCTGATGAGTAGTTAAGTAGAAAATATCTACAATTTGCTGTTTGCTCTTGCATGAGGAATTATGTATTTTTGTATTAGTCGAACATATTATGCGGAATTATATGTGGGTGAAAATATAATCCTTTCTTTAAAACTCTTATCAGACTTGAAGCAGACAACTACTTAACAAAAATGACTATAAAATCTGCTAAAATCACATTTTCCCCACTATTATAGAGCACGTGGATAGTGGGTGTAGTAGACACATAAAATTGTTCATTTTTTCTGTTTTTTTGGATCACTTGAAGTGTTAGGCGCACAAAAAAGATATTATATATATATTTGGAACTTAGAAGCGTCTTTGATAATAAATCTTCTTTGTTCATTATAGATTGGTAGATTTGAGATACTAAACGGAAGCATACCCCCCAACATTTCAGATGTCCAAAACCTTTTCTGGAGGTGTGGCTGGAGGTGGTCAGGGGCAGGGCTAAAGGCAGAAGGAGGTGGAGTCAGGGTAGGATCAGCTGCCCGCCGTATTCAAAGTGCCACCCACGAGGAGCCCCATGGGTGCTGCATTGATTTTACAGATCCCTGGACTGGTCAGGGGACGCCAGAGGTCGTTATCTCCTCAACCAGCCAACGATCCCCAGTGTCTACAAAAGTGGGACAGCTGCGTGGGACAATAACTGAGAATCTTCATACTTCTTAAAATAGACAACATTTACAGCAGTTCACTTATATAAATGAAATGGATATTGGTTATTTTTAATTTTAGTGTCTCATTTTACAGTAGAGGAGATGCCTAGGAGTTTTTTTTTATAGTTTCCAGCTATTTTCTGCAAAGTTGCCATGATTTACAAACCTCGTATTCTAATTGGAAAAAAACAATCGAGACAGTAATCACAATCCAGTCTTTTTTTTCCAGACAAGCCAATTTTCTTTTTTAGCATTTCTATTCCACTCTCATTATCGTCTTTCACTAAAATGTAGGTCTTCTTGCTGAGGCGAGAAGTCTTCACATGTTTAAAAGTTCTCTTACTGTGCTATTAAAAAATAATAATAATCAGTAATATTTTAATGTAAAATGCACACTGGGATCTACTTTGTATAGACTGAGCATGTGTACTATAGCTATTGGAATTAGAACACGTAACCCCTCCCCCAGCTGTGTCTATTGAAACCAGGAAGTGCACTTCCTGTACACTTCCTGTATGAAACATTCTTCCTGTATATACAGTAGTCTCTAATTGTATGAATCAAAAAAAGGGAATACCCCCCCACACACGTATCTGAAAAATCTAATAGATACAACTTGACTTTTATTAATATAATAATAAAACTTCTACAGAGCTTAGTCCAAACTATAATATAAACCATGAGTGATCTGAAATATGATAAACCTGCCTACATTCCCTACGTAACTATTAACAGCCCTATAACTGTTCCTTCTTTCCAAACATTTTGTGTAAAAAATGCTTTTTATAGATAGATGAGAAGGAGGTTCCTGGAGTGCAGAAACGTTCCTTTTCAATTCGTTTCTTTCTTTTCTGATAGTAAGGGATGTAATTAGATTTTTATTTTTTTTAAAAGGGACATTTCTTGTACTTGCTTTGATCACAGCATCCTTATTAATGTCAGACAGCTTATCTTTACCATACCACTGGATGGCTTTAAGATACAAACATTTCTATTAAACTGACACAAGCCTGGATTCACAGAGAGACATGCCCTTAACCCCTTAAGGACAATGGGCGGTCCCTAAACCCATTGAAAACAATGCATTTTGAGCCCGTACATGTACGGGCTTTGTCATTAAGGGGTTAAGAAACGATACTACATTTCAGTGTGGTGTTTGTTCAGGGAGCATCATCCAGAACATCACATGACTGCAGGTCGGAGCCTAGGGGCACTGATGCCTGGGCGCAAGACTTTTTTTGGCAACCCCAGGTGGTTGTGGGTCTTTTGGTAACCCCTCTCCTTAACAAACATAATACTTCTAACCATTATCTATGGTAATTACTCTCTCTTTAGGCCTCCTGACACCAAGTACCATGTCACCCACGTCCCACAGTGCCAATTCGACCCCCAAGCAGCTTGTCAGTGCCATGTTTGCCCCCAAACAACTTACCAGTACCATCCTTGCCCCAAACACTTTCCCAGTACCATTGTTATCCCCAAATACCTTGTCAATGCCATCCAGAATGTCAGTGCTATATTTATGCCCAGATAGCTTATCAGTGCCATTTTTGTCTTCAAACAGCTTGACAGTGCCATTTTTGCACCCACATTTTGTATCATTGCCATATTTGCCCCAAGCAACTTGCCAGTGCCATACTTGTCCCCAAAACAGCTTTTCAGTACCGCTCTTTGCCTCCAGACAGCTTGTCAGTGCTTTGAGTCCCAAATAGCTTGTCAGTGCCACCCTTGTCCCCAAACAAGGCTGATTGAGCCAGAGCGCTGCTCTACCCTCCCAATACACCTCTGATATTTAGAGCACCTGGGTGCAGTGCGCCCTGTGTACCTGCCTAGGCTTGACTTTGCATGACTGGCAACAAAAACAAGGTCAGCAAATAAAGAAAAAATAGTGTAATAATATGAAAAAAATACTTTTCTTCAGTGTTAAACTAAATGCCATTATGGATATTTATTATACTAAACCCCCAACAGCCAATTTAATATACATAATAATACCCTTAAAAATGACATCAGTGGGATTGAATATGACAAATATATATATATTTATTTTTTTATTGATAACAGTATTTATTGGTAAAGTAACAGTTTTAAAGTCACATAAACTTTCAAGACTTCAGAAGTCTCTTGTTCAGATGGAATGATTACTTTTGGACCAAATTTGCCTTATTATATCACAGACAAAAATATTTATTTGTAATTCTGCTTCCTTTGATAATAGAGAAATGTTTTTAATTCCACCAAATTTAGATTGCATATAAGGTGGATTTTTACCAATGGGTAACCTTCTATTATGGAAGTAATAATGCTGTTAAAAAGGTAGAAACTATTTTAAAAAATACAAACGTTTACTCTAATAAAATTGTGAATTCAATTGTAACCACTTTTGTGGCATAACCGCCCAAACCCAAAGACGGACATCCCTGGTAACACGAGAATTTAATATAAAATATTATTCAGCAAAATTTCCACAAGCCAATAGCGTGGCAATATACCTTGTATATACCTTTGATCTATACATCTTTGAAAATATTCAATACAATTAAACGGTTTAAGGAAAATACGTATAAGTGAGAACATAAGAATAATTTAGTTGCTAGCAAGAACTGATTTTCAAAAGACTATGCTATACATGTTAACAATTTAATGACACTAATGATTCAATCTGAAGATTCCCAGGCATTTCACACATCTCTCAGTTTCGAGGAAGATTTGACATGTTTAACCAACATGTTTTTACACTTCCATAGTCTTACACGTTCTTACACTTATCACTGAATAATCAGATCATTAAAAGATCATTAGCAGCTTGAAGGAATTGTTATAGAACTGGAAGAAACTGTATTTCCAAATTTTCGTATATGTTAAACAGTTTAGTTTTAAAAAGTTTACCAAGAGAAAACTAAGGCAGGCAGCAGCCTGTGGCAAAGCCAGTATTATCTAATCAATTTGCTGCTGTGAAGTTGTATCCCATCTCCTTCCCCGATCCTTAGAAAGGCTGTTTTAATCATTTTAACAAGGAGCAGCTTAGCCAGGCCAGACCAGCCATTTGGCATTCTGGGCAAGTGCCTAGTGGTCCACTGACCAACATCCCCCCATGTGTATCTGATCTGCCACTGGATGATGCAGCGTGTGTCCAGCGGCTAGATATGCCCGACGCATTCTACACAAGCGGAAAAAGTAACGAGTGGACGAGTATATCCAGGTGTCGGCTCAACTGACGTCATCAGGAGGCCAGCACCTTAAAGTGCCAGGGCCACTTGGCCATCCCCAGTCCTGCCCTGAGTTTAATCATAGGGGAGAGCTAAATGGAGGGGGAGGTCAAGCAGATCCTGAGAACAGGAAGTTAAGATGGCTCCTCCTATTCTATCCAGTGGTAAATAGGCTTTAAGATAAGATACACCTATACTTGGGAGCTCCCCAAGTGTTGTCTATCTAGAGCACCCATGTGCTGGGGCGCTGGGGTGATGGGGCTAGCTCCCGTTACACTTGAGGGTGGGAAGTAGACGGTAGCGTGCAGGAAGTGGGTAGGAAGTAGGAGGAACCTAGGGGAGTGGGCATGACAAAATGCCACTCCCATCCCCCGACATTAAAGAAACTGGCCCATAGACCCATGGAAGCATTTTTTCACCCCGAGACTCTGGGTCACAAATTACCGTATTTGCTCGATTATAAGACGACCCCGATTATAAGACGACCCCCCCCAAATCAAAATATTAATTTAGGAAAAAAACAAAAAGCCTGAATATAAGAGACGACCCTATGGAAAAAAAGTTTTACCAGTAAATATTATTCATGTAAATATATTTTTTAAATTTCCTTTTATTTGCCAACCTGCCCCCCCCAGTATTGCCACTTTGCCCCAGAAATGCTTATACCCCCCTATTTGCACTCTGCCCCCATGATATGCCTTATACCCCATAGTATGCCACTCTGGGCAGTTATAGGGGGTTAAAAGGCATATTCATGGGGCTGAGTGGCATATAGGGGCTAAAATGCATTTCTGGAGGTATATATGCATATTCATGGGCTGAGTTGGCCATTATAAGCGGGTTATAAATTGCATTTTCTGGAGGTCCACCCCCCTTACACATCCATGCTATTTCACACACACACTCATTCACAAACAGTTAAATACTCATTCATTCCATTAATCACACATACATCACACATTAAACACACATACTTACCCAAAAACCCTCCCCCACCCCCTTACCTGAACTGCAGATCTCTCACTCGAAGACTTCTGCAGGGGCCCGGCTGTACGAGCAACTGCTCTGGCCCCGCCCCCAGAGGAGGGAGGGGGAGATAGAGTTCTTTGAGGAAGCTACAAGCTTCCTGTCCTCCTGCTTCTAACGGAAGAGACGCTGCTCGCGACCGATAAGCAGCATGGCCCCAGCCATTTTTTGGGGGTCTGATTAGAAGACGACCCCGATTATAAGACGAGGGGTATTTTTCAGAGCATTTGCTCTGGAAAAAACCTCGTCTTATAATCGAGCAAATACGGTATGTTTCCAGGTATTAATACATTTAAGATTAAGGAGGTAGTACCACCCCTCACCCCAAGTACTCCGGGGCAAAAACACAACCATTGGCAGAGGGTTTTGCTTTTGTAACTGCCAACAAATTGCAATTCTGTCCGTAGTGAATTTCTAATGACATAAGGATAATGAAATGAGCGTTTTCTTGCAACATTCTCATATCAGTTGACCGCGCACCCAACTGTCAGAAGCGGCATAAATTCGGTGTTTCTCATCTAGGTTTTTCATGGGATTGATTAGACGTTGAAAAAAAAAGCTTCAATCACTGATATTATTAAACAGCTCTGTGGGCCAGACGTTGTAATGCGGATTAATAATTCACTGCCTGGGTAATTGCTGCAGTTGGTTTACTGATCATGTCTAAAAATGGTGGTCTCTACAGGCGAGTGAATGACTTATCCCGGTAACACTGAGTATATGACTCGAACAGCCCCAAAAAGTTTTGTTTATATTATAAATCTGCTAATGGGTTGAAACCGGATTAATTCCTTGGTTTGGATCCTCAATTGTGAAATTACATCAGGAGTCAGATTGTGTAAATTGTCTCTCTTACGCATGTTTAGCACAAATAATTCACAAAACTAGTTAGCATTTATATCTTCTATGCAGGAAATTGTATATATATAAATATCTTGTAATGATAAATTTTTGCCTGCCTTAGTATTTTGGCCTGATTCATTATTTTTGTTGGTGGGGGTGCAAATATTAAGGCAGGGGGGCAGGAAACAGCAGGAACCGATACTCTTATGTATAGCCGCTGAACCTGCACGTTTAAGTGGAAACCACATTTTTGAGTAAAGTGCTTGAGGGCCAAGACACATTTCACCACCTGCTATAACTATATATAGGTGACAACCTTAGAAGCAGCTTACACTTTACTGAATCTAATCTATAGGCCACTGGAACACCAGGCAAATAGCCAGACTCAAGTGGCAGGTCGACGTGCGGCCAGAGCCTGGATAAGTCCGGCCACGAGCGACAAAAACGTTGCGTGCCACCACACATATCCAGCCGTCGGCGGTGCCTATGTCACCAGGAGGCCACTGGCCTTAAAGTGCCAGAACCGTCTTATTATATCGATGGACGGCTGTTAAGGGGAGATCTTCGTCTTGGAGGGACCGGACCCGAACATCAGAATTGTTTTGCAGAAAATGGGACAATCATGCACTATTTAATAGCTTTACTGGTATTACAACATCGTTGTGCAGAGCTGAACTTTATAAAACGCAGCCATGGCCAGGGTATACACGTAGCCACACGCTACACTCTTACACTGTGATTTATACATACAGTATATTGTGCAAAAATGAGTCCAAAAATAATATATTTACGGGGGCCCTTTGTGTTTTAATCCGCCCTTGCAGGTCATGCTCTCTCTGCTGTTTGCTGCAGGATATAATTCTGTGTTTTTCTTGTTTTTTTCCCCGTTTGCTTTATTAAGCATTCAAGGCATGTCCAGCGTAGACAAACAATATATATCCTGCTAACAGCAGCATGGGCCGAAGAGAGCCCGGTGTCATCTGATTACAGGCATTAGTGCAGCAACACAGACATTTCATTTCCATTCATTTGCCAAAGCCAGATGGTGAAGTGATAACTAACTGTGACCCTGCATTCATCATTATTATACAACCCGGCACTGAGGGGGGGCAGGATTGGGGCGGGTAGCGAAAAAACTAGACCTAAAAAAATACTAAGTCTCCCCGATACACTTCGGCAAACCTGAAACCTGGCAAAGAACGGCCATTTGGATAAACAAAGGGGGAGATTGTCAGCCAAACAATTGCGCTCAGGTGCAGGAAACATCCGTGATGCGGTTTATATCGATTTTAGTATATTTTGTAATTACAGCCATGTATGGTCTGTGAACTGCCTGCGGAAATGAATTAATTTACTACGTTACAGTTTAAAAGCGGTTCATTATTTATAAAATATAGAATTTTGCAGCACTTATATAAATACATATACCTCCTACGCAACCAAAACCATATGCCCCCCTCTCCGCCACTATGACCCTCCTTTGTTGGGTATAAGAGTCATATCACACCAGTAGGTCCAATCGTACCCCAAAGTGTCACATTTTTTTTAGCCAAGTGCATTGCATTACATTTATTTATTTAGCACCAGCAGATTCCATAGTGCTATTACAATAGGGGGACGGTAAAAATATTAATATTTATATTTATCTCCACTAAAGATAAAGGCTGAGTGTGTGTGTGTGCGTATGTGTATGTATGTTTAAATGTATGTTGCTAGAGTGAGCTATGGTTTTAGAGGACGTGTGAGCATATGGCGCTGCATGAGTTCATACGTTAGTGTATGGTGTTGGGTTAGTAGCCCTGAATAGAGGGAAAAAGAGGGGGGGGACAGTGTGTGTATGTATGTGTGTATAGCGTGTGTGTTTGTTACTGGGGGAAGGGGGCACCAAGTAAATACTGCACCCAGGTGGCACTCTCCTTAGGCTGCAGAGTTGTGCATTCAAATTCATAAGAATTGCAAATGTGTAACAAAATTTGCCAATTTTGACAATTCGTACGAATCTCTGGAAATGAGGCCAGACACCCCCCCCCATGAAACAGACTCTTTCACTCACACTCGCATTCTCTGCCAACCACATATTTTTATATATATATATATATATATATATATATATATTATATTAACCCTTCTAATGCTGGCACCTATTTAGTTATAAAATAAATTAAAAAACATTATTAATGTGGTAATAATTATTAGATTTAATATCAAACTGCATCTAGCAGCTCTGTTGGCTATACATACATGTTTATTGGTCGAAAACTTGCATTGCATTCTATGACTGTGCCTGGTTCTGGAGCACTTTGGGATCTAGGCTTTCATCCTAAACAGACAATTACAGGGGTTTGCTGGCCATGGGGACAAAGGGCAACTGCTCTGGGCTAGTCGAAATTCTTCAAACAGGGCCGGCCCAAATGTGGCCAGCCTGCTTGTGGTGGTTGGGCTTGGTGGGGTCGTGTAACACAACTTTATGTAGCCCAGCAATAGTAGGGTGGCGGACTCAGGCTCTGTGCAAGGAAAGTGTGAGTGTTAAAGTGAATGTGGTGTTAGAGTAAGTGTATGTTAGAATGTGCTGTTAGTGGCGTATCAGTGTTTCAGAGGAAATACATGCAGTGTGCACATGGGGGATAAAGAGAAAGAGGAAAGAGAAAGAGGGGAGGAGAGAGAAAGATAAGGGAAAAGAGAGAAGGAAGAAAAAGTGGGAGAGGAGAAATGAGAGGAGAGGAAGAAGATGGGAGGAGAAAGTAGAGAGGAGATAGGGGAACAGAGAGAGAGAGATGAGATAGATGAACGAGAAAGAAGAAAACAAGAGGAGAGAGTGAAGTAAGAGAGAGCGAGGAAAGAAAGAAGCAGGAAACTGATGGGAGAAATAAAGGGGAAGGAGACAGAATGGTGAGAGGATACAGAATGGGAAGGGGTGACAGGATAGAGAAAGAGAGCGAAGAAGTAGGAGAAATGAGAGGAGAGGAAGAAGATGGGAGGAGAAAGTAGAGAGGAGATAGGGGAACAGAGAGAGAGAGAGAGAGAGAGAGATGAGATAGATGAAAGAGACAGAAGAAAACAAGATGTCAGAGGAGAGAGTGAAGTAAGAGAGAGAGGAAAGAAAGAAGCAGGAAACTGATGGGAGAAATACAGGGGAAGGAGACAGAATGGTGAGAGGATACAGAATGGAAAGGGGTGAGAGGGTAGAGAAAGAGAGAGAAGAGATAGGAGAGAGAAGAAAGATGAAAGAAATTTGAGCATCTGAGAATCCAAAAAGTAAAAAGAAGAGTATCCTGAGCGATGATATTTCACAGAGTGTTTAATTCCTTATACTCTCTGCCCATACTGTAAATTCCGATTCTAAATCATATTGATTTTGTATTAGTCTGATTATTCAGCCTGTGTGGAATTGTCGGTCTTAACTGTCACAAGTCTCCACAAAGTACACTTTAAGAGCGAGAATAATGACTTTTCCAATAGCAGCAGAGATTAGTTTATTTTTAAAACCAGCAGAGGAATGAACCTGGAAGCTGTTGCCATGCCAGTAGTGAACATAAAGCAATTAATATCAAAGATCGTGACTTATTTCACATTTACTTATTTTTAACAAGATATATTTCGATGTATCCTTCTGCTCATGTTAACCTTCAAAACACTTTGAATTTATTTATTTTGCCGAGAAATGTAGGATTCAGAAAAAGTGAGAAAACGAATATAATGGTTCTTTTGTACCGAATAAACAAATTACAATATTTCTAGATAAAAAAATGTCTTCTTATTATTAATTATTATTAAGAAAATTATTCTGGTGTGACCTTGACAGTGGTCAAATGCCAAATATCCATTGATTGGTTAAATCATCTGTCAGGTCCCTAAACCCATTGAAAACAATGCATTTGGAGCCCGTATTTATTACAAATATTATTTTTTAACCCCTTAATGACAAAGCCCGTACATGTACGGGCTCCAAATGCATTGTTTTTCAATGGGTTTAGGGGACCGGTCATTGTCCTTAAGGAGTTAATTTTCACCAGTAAGAATAAAGTATTGATTTTTCCCACATATAATTATTCATATTATGAAGATATCACACTATATTTTTTTTGTGCAAGAAACCTATAACATCCATAAAAAGGACAGGGAACGCGAAATGCATTCACTACGCAGAAACTGTATGACAGTCTTTGTTAATAATTTTTTAAATAGTAAATGATGTGATAATTCATAAAAAAGGCTAAGGGACACATAATTCCAGTAATTAAAAGGGAGATTTAAATGATATGAGTGCTTCTGCAATTATTAAGAGCCCGGCAGAAAATCCAGTTGCCATAGTAGCCACATAATACCTGCAAATTTGTACCAGATATTTCTTGAGCTCAGAAACAAACAGATGCTTGATTTTATTTTTGACAGATGATGTGCATGATTTTGCTTTTACTAAAACCTCAGTGAAATATTTTTGTTAAAAAAAAACAAAAAACTGTTTATTGGATATTTTGAATAATTTATACAAACATTCAGGTATTCAGACATTTGAGACTAAATCCCAGAATAAAGATTGCATTTTTTACTTTAAAATTAATACATTTACACACATATACAGTTGCTGTTTAAAAAAATGTGGAAAATGTTAATTTGAATTATGAAGAGATATTAAAAATGGACGCGCAAGCCCACATTTGCACTTTAATGCATACAATTGTGTGGCCCCTTTAAGTTTCCATGGCCCCTCCCTTGGAAATGCAAGAGGGGTCCCTTCAGCAGGCATTTGATATACTTATTGCCAGTCAGCTCCCAGAAGTGCCTCTTTCAAGAACAATAAATTGTAATGAAAATTAAAAGCTGAAAAAATACAAAAAAATTAATATGAATAAATGAATGTGAAAATATTATTAAAATGAGTCTGTAATTTCACCCAAATCATACATGTTGCAATTTAATACATCAAGTAACCCCATGTAATGAGATAGGGGGTATATTAAATGTGGGAGATTGCAAAAGTTCCTATTTCACTGGAAATTCATGCAAAAACAAAAATGGAAAGCTGTTTTTCGGAATTTTTCTCTCTAATTTTCCCCACCAACAGGGCCGTACTGGGTAGAAAAGCAGTTGTGGCATTGGGGCATCAATGTGTACTGAACCTGCGATCACACGTTGAAGGGCAGAGATATGTGAGTGGCCCTAAAGGTAACTACGCTGCACCGTCTGGCACATGATTGGAGGATATGGGAGAGAAAGTCACAGGACGCACCACCACTTTCGGTGACGACACAAGCACCCCCATTTTGGCGTTATGTACACGGAGATGCTGATGAAAAAAGAAGATTGAACAGAGAAAATTGAAGACAGAAGATGTGGAAGTGGTCGGCAGAGAAGTTAGGCAAACCATTAGAGAGTGTGAACGAGAATGAGAGAGAGCGTGAATGTGGGCACCCGCCAACAAATTTCGTTCCCAAATTAAAAATGCCCCAGAATTTTCGGCCGAACAGAATAGACAGGAAATTTGGTGCCTGAATAAAAACGAGACCAAAAATGAACCGAAAAATGAGTCCAAATCATTTTTGGCCCATTTGCACACGTCTAATAACCAATACAAGCCTGCCAATAGTAAGTATAGAAAAAAATCTCCCTGAAGGAATTTCCATTTTCACAACAGTCACTATGGTTACGGATTTTGGAGGAATTTTGTGGTAAAAATGAAGGTTATTCACAAAACTGTTGACAAAATATACACTACTGTTCAAACATTTGAGCTGTTTTTATGGAAAACAAGGAAAGTTCTAGCTGTAAAATAATTGATCAATTATCCTATTACTTGGATCACCGAATACAACATGCCATTGGAACACAGGAGTGATGGGAGTGATAAAGGGCCATTGGAACACAGGAGTGATGGGAGTGATAAAGG
>VKOC01000198.1:33590-47823 GCA_009364415.1 Spea multiplicata
CTTTTTTTATTTGTAGGGTTTACCGACACACACACACATTTTGCTATACGTCTCAAAATTGTAAGGCAGTCAGAGGAGGTAACTGGATAAAACCCTGAGATGATTGTTATTTATATGTTTGTAAGCTGTGATTGCCCACAACCAAAAATACATTTGAGAACCAAAAAACATAATTATACTTACACATTTACATCCCACGTCCTTACCTTGAAGAATACTTAGGTTGAGCTCCGCTTCCTGATGAAGCTCCTCAACACAAGGCGGCCGTTTAGAAGATAAGAAGACATTCACAGGTTGTTGTTGCCAGTTTGCTAATTTGGAATGATCCACAGGTGCAGCAGCTGCAATAAAAATATTTTGTATGTAATAACAATGATAATGCAGGTTACCCAACTTGCTCTAAAAGGTCAAAGTAGGAAATTTGCATTATACATGTTGTATTTGACCAGTAGCAGGCCAGGAAGCCCTGTGACATGTAAAATTCATATGCATCAGGTAAGCTGCAGCACTGAAATTGTTTGGTATTACGGTAATTTTTTTTCATCATAAGAAACAGAAGCATCATATTTTCTTATTTAGCATGAGACACTTTTTAGCATACCATAAGAGCAGTACCTATGTCTCTCGACACTACAAATTCTGGATAGATTAGCCATAATAATCTCATTATTTTTCTATGGAATGTATATATTTTAATAGGTAAAATAGCTCTATATAATATAAGGGTCCAAATGCAAATTGTACGTTTTCTTCTTGAAATGGAAAACATAGATACATAGAGATGGACTAATGAATTGTACATGAAATGCAGAAATCTATCATATATATGTATGTGTGTATGTATATATATATATATCATATTTGTTATAACATTAACACTTATAGGACGCAGGGATTTTCCTGGGTCATGCGCAAGAGCAACTTTTATAATTTTTGATTATGTGGTTGTTTAAATGTAATTTTTCCTCTTCTGTCATTTACATTCCATACAAGCTTAAAATTGTTGTTATAATAAGTATATATATATAATAAAAAAGTTTTTTTTACTATTTTCCCATCCATTTTGTGTGTTGCTGCAAGAAAATACCTACATTTTTTTTTAGCAACATCTCATGAATAAAGTGATATCATGCACCATATATTTTGAAAACTAGACACCCAAGCATATATTAAATGGTGATGTTTTAGCAATTTCCGTGCCCTCATTCTACAGCTTCTTTTTGTGAAAGTTTGTGGAAGTATTTTTTTGTCTCACACACATTGGAATTCAGGTATAAGTGTACAGCTCCTGGTATATGTCACTGCCGAACACCACTCCAATATGTGTTCAGCAACATCTCTTCAGTACATTTGTCAAATTGTTTGGAGGTTAAAAGGCCATATTTAGGACATGCACATTTCAGTTTTTCCATTTGGAAAATTTTGACATCTGGTCATCCTGTGCCCATGTCCTATTTGGGACTCACTTGAAGCCACCAATTCAATTCCTGCCATCAAGTCAAAACTAGACACCCCAGGTAATTTCAGATGGTGGTATTAACACTTCCCATGCACAAATTCTACCACCAGCCTTTGTCAAAGTTTGTGGAAGTGATTTGGTCATTCAGGATATGAACTTACAGCTGCTGTTATATGTCACTGCCTAACAATACCCCAATATGTGTTTCTCAATATCTCCTGACTACAGTGATACTACACATGCATAGGTGTGTTGGAATTTTGACATCTAGTCATCCGGTACGATTTGGGACACCTTTGATGATGACCAATTCAATTTACCCCAATCAATACCTGGGATTTTTTTGTGTAATTTCATGCAACCATTTTGCCACAAACGTATGACAAACTTGTAAACTTTTTTTGTGTATGCTGCTATGTTATTCACTTTGTGTCAGCTTAAGGAGTATCGTCTGCACCCTAGGTAAGCACCCTAGGTAATGCTGCTTTAGCTTAGTAAATATTTTTGAAAACAAGCTATATACATTTTTAACTCATTTTTTAAAAAAAAGTTCTCCACTGACCATCATAGTGAGCTGTGAAATCGATCAAGGTCTTTGATTTTTCAGCTCCCACGTGGCTACTGTGCAATGCTATGAAACATGACATCCCAGTGTTCTGCTTCAATCAATCACAAGGGGATTAGGGTAAGGTCCTGATCCTACCTCTATTTTGGGCATCTGAATTGTTGGAATATATGATACTATGTCCCTGCTTTTGGGGTGTGTCCAATAGATACTGGAGTAATCCAAAGGAAATGGACCAGCTTGATAGTGATATATTGTAAGGCAAACCATACCTCACAGCGCATCCCTTATTAAAAGTGTTTTTTATTGTGTAATGATATGCTACTTGTAGTAGGCTAATATAGCTGACATTAACATAGGGACTGGGAATGCTGCATTAAGTAATCACTAGCAAACATTAAGTACACAGGGACATAAATACATCCGTATGCAAATATTCAAAGTGCCTATCACATTAGGGATGTAACGTTTTCTCAGTGTACATACTAAATACTTATTGTCTATGAAGAGATGAGGCCTCTCTGGGAGATAATATCTAGCTCTCTGAAGGGAGATACAATTAGCAGATCACTATAAACTAGAATACATGACAATTCAGTTTAAGGAAGAGCTGATTTTTCACAATCCTTCTATTTCCTTCCTAGAAGCTGTTTCCTGAGATCAAAACATTTGCCAACTGAAACACAATCGGTTCCTCTTTTGTTTAACTCAGGTTATTTGTGATTTAACCACACCATTAAAGGCCCAGAATGGCCATCTCCACACGGAGCAAACTACCAATACTCACCTGGTCTGCCACTCCAGTGGCTGGATATGGCTAGCAACACACTACGTGAGCATACAAACATAGCGTGCAGCTGCATGTATCCAGCCATCTGCCCCACCTATATCACCAAGTGCCTCAGCCCGGGCTAGAATTCAGTGTAACATATTATATATGATAAGAAGTAACAACTATGCTCCATGTATACCATTTATATGTGATTTGTTAGATAATCAAACACTGATTGTATGTACCTACAACTAGAATTAGAACTCTGAATCTACTTCTTTTCATACAATTCAAATTCTAACATTCAATGGTAGTACATTAGGTTTCACTTTGTATTCCTTATGAAAATGAGTTACATTCTTTTCATACCCAGTCAGCTTGCTACCTATTGCAAACACAACTGCCAAGAACACAGATATTGCCAATATCCTGTCAGTATTTCAACAGCCCTGCGGGTATACAGCACAATGACACGCTGTGTCCTCACATCTAAGTTCTAAAGGCTGATTTTTAAACTGTTTATGCTGGTACTCACTGTTCTATGTTAGGTACAGTACAAAAATATATAAAAATGGGCACTATTTCTGCTATAAAACATCTTCTTCCATATAATTGAGATGTCTTATTTTTCTACCCTATTACTTGAATGGTCTATATTCCGATATACAAACTATTATCAACAACAGGCATCTAAATCACATTCATTTTTCATTCCGCCAATTACCTATAATTTTAGTTCCCATAACAACTCATCTTTCAACACTATTGCTCTGTCCTCATTGGGAATTCTAATCGGATAGTTTCTATGTGAACAGACCTAGATATTTTATACTACACATGGAGCAAGGCTATATATATATATATACACATATATATAATCATAAAATTTCTTGTTATCCTTCACCGTAGAAAAATTGACAAGCAATATCCAGTAGCCAGGATAATTGGGTTTCTCTCTATCAGCACTATATGCAGCATTGCTAGCCAAATAAACAAACAAAAAGTACCCTGGGTATATTATCTTTAACTATGTTCGATTTTATTAAACAATTTGGTAGCACTTTCTTATAAGGCAAAAACTTCACATTTGAAATAAATAACCATTATTATTTATTGCATTACATATCATTATATAGCAGAGTGTCACACCTATATCACACCTATCTTGCTTTCCACTAGCATTAAATCATTACACTATTAATGGACTCCCATCCCGTATTACCTTAACCCCTTGGCTGCTAAGCCCTTTCCCACCTGGGTGCTAAGCTGTTTTTCTGCATTTTGGTGCACCTTTCGTTTAAACGCGTTTAGAAGTACATTTCTTGGGAATAAACGATACAAACCATATATTGTTTTTTTCAGCACACCCAGCAGATTCCAAATATACCATTTTTATATGTGTATGTCTGATTAGGTTTGCAAAATAAAGCCAAAAATGGGAAAAAGGTGTATTTTTTCACTTCCCACTCAATAAAAACTAGATTGTAATTTTATTTTTCTAAACTCTAATATCAAAACCTGTGTTGCTAAATATTTGTAGTAGGTAACCGGTCTAAAATAAACAGACATTGAGAACAGTAGACTGTGTTTTTCTAATATTTTATTGCTAAAAGTTCAATTTACTAGACTATCACAAAAGACATCTTTAAATTTAATGTACGGGTGCCATCAATTAAACAGCTCTAGCTGCCCGGGATGTTAAAATATGCCAACAAAACTATATATTTTTAGAAACTACACCCCCAGCCGCAGCAAATGAGGTCTCACTTGTATTTGTATCACAAATCTGACTTGCACAAGAAAATAAGTGAATATCACACTAAAAATAAATTAAAAAAAATAAAATTAAAAGCGACAAGTTCATTTATGTCTTGCGCACTCCAGGTTTGTCCTAGAAACACATGCAGCCCCTCATTTGATGCGCCAAGGGGTGTAGTTTCTGCAAATGTATACTTTTTGTACCATAATTTAACTTCCCAGCTGCCTAGAGCTGTCTAATTGCAGGCATCACCCCTAAATGTTTTAAGACAATTTTTAACAAGATTCTGAAATCTGCCATATCTGAAGATAAAGTGGTCTAGACATCTGGGAAGTTAAATTAGGGTACATAAAGTACACATTTCAAGAAACTACACCCCTTGGAGCTTCAAATGAGGGGTTACATGTATTTCTAGGGCAAAAGTTGAGTGCACAAATAATGATGGAATGTGTCGCTTTGGCTAGAAAATATGTTTTTTCTAACCATAGCGACATGTTCATTTGTGTCTTGCGCACTCCAGGTTTGTCCTAGAAACACATGCAGCCCCTCATTTGATGCGCCAAGGGGTGTAGTTTCTGCAAATGTGTACTTTTTGTGCCATAATTTAACTTCTTGCGCGAGCAGTAATGCCACATCAAGGCTTCAACCCTAATTACTGACCATTCACACACCTTTCATATCTCCATTCACTCGCAGAAGCACACACCATACTATCCGTACATTCACTCACAGAAGCACACACCATTCTTTCCCCTTACAATCCCAAAGAAATGATCGTAAAGGGAGAGAAAAAAAATCACTTTTACAGCAAAAATAAGTTTTGCAGTAAAAATGCAAGGCGCTCCAGCGATGAGATGGTTACTCACGTACCTTACAGGCTAAGCGGCTGATTTTACTAATATTTACAGGTCATCAGGATTTCAAAAATTTCTTCCCTTTACCATTGGCTAAATTTAACCCCATGATCAAAGGGATCATGGGGTTAAAATTTTGTATCGGCCATTTTTATAAAGGGAATCTGACTTTTCATAGCTATATGATCACTGTGGTAACATTGGCTACCACAGTGATCATTTAGCTAGAATACTTAAACTTTTTTTTTTAAAGTTAAGCTAGTTAATGTTTAAATAATTTAATTTGGGGGTCTCTGGGCAATTTTGATCTTTATTCATCTGCCTTTAGAGACCCCCAAATCATTTTTTTAACTTTTTTTTTACATTTTAATTTTTTTAACTTAAAAGTTTTTATTATTTTTTCACAAGCATTATACCGTTGGAAAGGTGAGGCGATTACCTTTCCAACGGTATATGTTGGGGTCTGTAGCTGCTTAGATGCCTGAGATACAGGCATCTAAGCAGCATGCCCCCATGCCGCTTTAACTGACAATTGTCAGTTGTAAATAAAGTTGCGCGGTGACGTCATCGCGTCATTACGCGCGACGTCACCGGCCGGATCGGGTGCTCCCAGCGATGCCCTTCAACATGAGGGGCAGATCGCCGGGATAGGTGGTGATGGGGGTCCACAGACCCCCATCAAGGTAAGATAGTGCTAGCGACGGCATGGTGCCGTCGTTAGCACCTGACTGGGACTGCTAGCGACGGCACCATGCCGTCGTTAGCAGTCAAGAGGTTAATATATCACCAATATACAAAAACAGTATGCAGATGTCCTGTTGCCCCCCTACAGGCTTTATGCATCTCACAATTTTTTACCCAGGTGACCTCACTCACCATAACTCTACAATAACAAATTGCATACAGCTGCTAAACAATTAAAGTAATAATGGAGTCAATAGCAGAAGTCTGCAGATTTCCCCACCATGCCCCAACACAGGTTATAATAAACCTTGGTGTGCACAGAAAAATATAAGACTTCATATTTTTTTATTATCCTTTGTAGTAAAAGGAACCTTACAATCTATTAAATATATCACCAGGTCCCTTTTATTCCCTAAAGGTACTAGACACTAATGCATGTAACAGATCATGGTTCAAGTGTACCCTACCTTTCCACTAAACATCCTTTCCTTCTTGAGCTCTCCAGCTGCGATGCAGTAAGCAAGTACATTTGCCAGGGTGTGACACAGTTCCCCAACAGTAAAATATCAAAACCAAATGTGTCAAGAGGCTTACATTTTACTATAACACACCCAGGTTCTATCTGTTAAAAAGGGAAGGGGGAAGCCGTGAACTTGTGGTTAAAAAGAGGGAGTAGGGCTGCGTGTTATTATCTCTGTTTATATGTTGCATATAATGCTTTGCTGTACACATACTTTTATACAGGAAAGGAGACAAAAATAATTAAACCCAAGATTAGCAAATACTAGGGTTACAACTGAGACAGTCACAAAGATGGGTGATATTTCACTGGGCCTTACAGAGGCTTGTTGTTATATATTGTTGTTCTGGATGTAGTCCAAGAATGTGCCATTAGTGTAGATAAAATAACAGATCCTGGGGCTACACATTTACAAAAGGCCTCCTCCAATATACATATATGTCTATATACACACACACTCCAAAACAAAAGGATGATGATGTATACAGCATAATTTTACCCTTAACCTTATCCTTGATAAAAAGTTAACTTGGCAAGGCATACCTACTTTGTAATTTATGTCGTTTTCATGTTCACAGAATGTACAAAGCTGATACTATCTTTGCGCAAATATCTGTTCACTCCCAGCTATTCTACTTGTCTTAAAACGAAATTAACAGCAACGCTACTTTTTTAATTTAGGTTTTATTAAGAATCAAAGCTACCTAATCCCATTCCACAGCAAAGCATAGTTTTACTATGAGAAACGCTATGTGCCTACCTCCTCCTATTACATGAACTGGTACCTACCAGGCTAATGCGCCAATGGCAACGATGGGACAATACCGGATTCATTGCTGAACCTAGTTGTAAGAAGAATAATGAACATGGAACACCTGTGCATATGTGCCAACAACTTCTCTTCTTAACTGTTATCACTTCTTCCAGCTCATTGCCCCAGGATTTCACCAATGCCTACCTCTATCAGTTAGCTAAGTCAGCTACTTGAGTTTACAAGCATACAATCTTTCCCCATTTCTTCACTACATGCCTAAGTAGTCAGTCGCTCTCTATCCCATTCCTCCTTACTTTCTAATACATTATAATTTTTGCTCTCCTCTCTTTATGTACCAGTTAAGTTGCCAAAGTTCTGCTGAATGCTGAAGAGTTCCAAACTTCCACTGGCATTAATATCATCATAAAAACTCTATGGCGGGAGCAGCTGCATGCAAACCGCACATCACCAAATACAATACTAAGCATCGGATTGAGTGGTGTAAAGCACGCCGCCAATCACTGGACTCTGGAGCAGTGGAAACGTGTTCTGTGGAGTGACAAATCACGCTTCTCTGTTTGGCTGATGTGTGTGTCTGGGTTTGGCAGATACCAAGAAAACATTACCTGCCTGACTGCATTATGCCAACTGTAAAGTTTGGTGGAGGAGGGATAATAGTATAGGGCTGTTTTTCAGGTGTGGGGCTAGGCCACTTACTTCCAATGAAAGTATGCTTCAGCATAGCACAACATTTTGGACAATGCTTGGCTTCCAACTTTGTGGGAACAGTTTGGGGAAGGCCCTTTTCTATTCCAGCATGTATGTGACCCAGTTCACAAAGCAAGATTCATAAAGACATGGTTGGATGAGTTTGGTGTGGAGAACTTGACTGGCCCACACAGAGCCCCGACCTCAACCCCAATGAACATCTTTGGGATGAACTGGGACAGAGATTGGGAGCCAGGCCTCACAAATACTCTACATGATGAATGGGCAAACGTTTTCACATAAACACTCCAAAATCTTGTGGAAAGCCTTCCCGTAAGAATGGAGCTGTTATTGCTGCAAAAGGAGGACCGACTATGTTTGTCTATAATGGTTATGTATTTAAAATATAATGTCATAAAAGTCCCTGTTGGTGTTTCCCAATACTTTTGTCCATATAGTGTATCATTTCTGCTAATTTAGTGAAATTTGGCTAAACTATTTTTGATGGCGTCACCACTTTTTCAAGGAGCAAAAGTGTTAGGGCAAATGGGAGTTCCTCTTTAAGCATCTGCATAAGGCACAGTGATAAGTACCATTATAGTTCCTTTGTGGCAGTTTCTTCATAAAATAGAAACTGTTAGCTAATCTGGGGTGTTTCAAATGCTAATATTTGCAGGTTTACTATTTTTGAGTTACTCTAAACTAGAGCAGTGGCATTCACCCAGGGTTTAAAAAAAACAAAAAACGTTTGTAGTCGAGGTCGTCAATAAGATGGGCTGCCCAGGGTCCATGCATTCTGAACTGGCCCACAATAGTTCACCTATTTGTCCTATGGTTACTTTGTGTTACCTCTAAGAAGAACGCAACATGGAGCAAAGGCTTGATTATATAAAGGGCTTCAGAAGAACTTGGAAAATAATTAAGTATCAAGGTAAATGTCACCGTCTGTCACTGCATTTAAAAATGTTGCCTTAATTTAAATGGAAAATAAACTCAATATCCAAAATACTCCAATTTCAGAAAATGAAATTTCTCTTAACATGTGGAGCTTAAAGATATTAAGGCTTCAATGCTTTATTAGATACCGTACTTTGTAAGGGTCTTCAGTATAAGATACTTAAGTCGTTTTACTATTATCATCTGTAGATCAGTGTAATTCTTACAACTCCTGCTTGGTTTTCCTGACCAGGGCTTTGATTTCTGCAACTGCTGCATAATGACAACCTCAAATTAGCAAAAAGCCCACTTTACAGCTGTTCAATATTTTGCACACTCAATATTTTGTGGACCAAACCAATGCATTACAAGAGTGGACACCACATGACATGTTGGTCATAGGCAAGGGCAACAGGAAAGGTGAATAGTAGCCTCCTAGCCTGCTTTGATCTTAAGATAATGGAAAACACGTTTTTATCTTCCAGTTCATCATATAGGTATTTGTTTCTACTGTTAAAAAAAGTATTCATACCATGATCTGGTCCTTCTGTGCATATTTTATGTGTTTCATGTCCATTTCTTTTGGTGAAGACTGTCTGGCTGCACTTTTTTCCTGACACTGTAGCAGCCATAAATATCTTTTTTTTTTATACTTGATTCCCTAGATTATACTATTATATCATAAGGAGACCTTATAGAATGATAATCTCCATTGACCCACAGGCACTTCCAAAGTCTATATCATATATGGGGTGTTATAAGATATATGATCCAGGTAAAGTTAATTATGTGGGGGATCCTTGATTTCCTGTAGGCTTTAGAAAACAAGAGATCAAGAGAAAAACGTTATCTTACAAATAGCTGTTTGATCTTCCATTAGTATTATGATTTATTAACTTTGTGTAGAAAATATTTTAGAGACTTAATGACCAAGGTATTGCCTGTCAACACCCCAAAATAATGTTTTGAGAACATTCTGACACTTTAAAGAATGTCTCTTTCTTGTTTTGTGAGGGGATTTAATCAGCTAGCTCAACATCTTTCCAGTATCCATGGTAACTGTGCAGATACAAATATATACATATGCACTGCATAAACATATTGCACCAATCAGAACCGTATCACCACCAACTCTAAACATAGTACAGTTTAGTAATGTGGCATCCATATCAACGTATGCAAACATGATTTGCAGATAAATCTCTTACCAGAATGTAGGTTTACACACGGAAACACATAATTACACGATTGTTCCCACATCAAGGTTCTAAGTTTGATGAGTGAGGAGAAGGATGGAAAGGGGCAAATACATATGATAGGATTCTGCAAAATCCCCCCATGCGTTTGCAAAAGGGACAACACGAAAATGTAAAGGGATCACACATTAAAGTGCATTCGATGGTTTGGGTGCATGATGTATGAAACTGATTCTGTTAAAAAATGTATATAGTAGTCTAACCACCTTATCAATCTATAGAATCTATATTCAACCGGAACATTCACCAGTTTTAAAACTTTGTACCAAGATAATTTTTATACAAAAAGTATATACAAAAAGGAAACTATAAACAGGCTGCTCATGAACCTCTTGGAGTTTGATTGCACCTGCATGTTTCATACATAAACAGGCCATTAATTAAAACCATGTGGTGCGACACAATAATGGCAGCTTTCACTCCCAGCAAAATGGAAGAAAATGCAAGTAAAGCAGGAAAGTGCACAGTAAATAACATCAGGTGTTTCATGATTATTTTATACATCAAGAGTTTTGAATAATTTGAAACATGACAGTTCCTCTTTAAAGTACCATGTGCCCTCCTCTCATTCTCTCTATTTTCAGATGCTTCTCACTGTAAAGATTTAAGTTACACCATATGTTCTTCTTTGCACAAGTAAACATTTTTAATTTGTTTGCTCACACATTCTATAAATCACAGTACTTGCAGTGATGCACAGTCATCCCCATTCCATTAAAGTGTCTCCATGGAAACCTATTAAATAAACGTATTAAAGGAACAGTTTACTGTCCCTGACAACCGTACCAAAGAAGAACGCATATTAAAGAACTCTGTGCAGTCTTTAAAAATAAATAAATAAAAAACACTTGATATGCAGTTAGGTAGCTGCAGCACCATGCCTCCTGTGTGGTCAGGTAGTTCTTGCCACTGATTGGCTGTCAGAAGCAGCCAATTAGTAGCAGGAAACCGCTCCTATTAAAATCAACACATGTGCAACCCCTCTCTTTGACGTTCGCAGAGCCAGAGCTATCATATGAATTAGAGTGCGTATGATGGCCGGATATAGGATACTGACACATTAAAGAGGGAATTCAGAGAAGGGCTCCTAAAACAGTGAATAGTTTGCAGGATAAAAATTATCAAGAAAGGCCAAGGGATCTCAATGTCTGTAGCGTGGAGGAAAGGGGATATGATGAAAACGTAAGAGGATTTAATACCTTCACAACGGAAGGCGTACTAGTTAGATCATCAGAAAATGTCCCTTGAGGACAATGACGAACCTGGTATGCCTTTATTTTAAAAAAATTGCCACCACGTGACCAAGATGGGGGAACTGCTGCTGCTGGACCAGCAACAGCAAATAAGATTCCCCCCAAGCCTGATTGGGAGCAACCACCAAGACTTTACTTCATTTCCCAGATGCCATAGACAGTTTCTGGGACAAAAAACAAAAACTGTCTGCGTTTCTCAGCCTAATAAAGTTGTTTTTTTGTTTACACTGTACAGCCAATACACTGTATTTGCAGCATGCTCACACCTGTTTGGTAGGCCTTATTTTACAAATTTGTGTTATTTGAGTCTGGAACTAGCTTAGCGCACCAACATTTTTCTTTTCCCTATGTGCAGGGTTACTTTGGACTAATAATATATGGTACCCAAAGTAAAAAAAATCCCTAGAAACAAGTCAGAAAACAGCCTGAGGGTACTCTGGAAAACTATGCTGATACATGATATCAAAGTGAAATTCCAGGCTAGATTACCCCTTTATCATCTGTAAATATGCTCTTTTAAAAAGAGTGCTGGTCACATTTCTTCAAAAGTTAACAACTGAAGGAGGTATACTGTCAGGGTCCCAACACAGTCTTGCAGGCCACAAATCACACAAGTAGTAGGCCTCTCCCCCTAATACAGACTGCCTGTGCCACTGTTGCCTCTGAAGCAGCCTGCCTGTGCCAACTCTGCCCCAATTTAGTAACCTGTTTGCGTCACCTGTGCACCTTTAGCAACCTGCCTGTGTCACTGCTGCCCCCCCCCCAACAGCCTGTTAACAACTTATTAATTCGGGGGCACAGGAACCTGGACGGGAAAAGAGTTTCCTTGCACACTGTGCGAGCTCTATAGTGGTAAGCTGTGAGCCTGCATTAGGCGCCATCGGCCGGACTGGCCCACCGGGATAACGGGAAATTTCCTGGTGGGCTGGTCGGTCCGTGGGCGCGGGCGGATGCCATTGAAAGCGACAGCCGGGACGCCTTCTTCGGTCGCTGGCGCCTAATGAAGTTAAAGGTGCTGGCATGCACGCGCTGCCCAATGGCCGTGCTTCAGCACTTCCTCCTACGTCTTAAAAGGGGTTGTACTTAGTTGCTGCAGGTGGAGGTACCCTGAGTGCAGATACCAAAATAGCAATACTATGCAGCAGCACAGACAGAGAGGGGGAAGGCAGAGAACCTGCCTGAAGATTTGAAGTTTCAGGTTCAAGTCCTGTACCAGGCACAATCCCGGCAAGCCGTATGCAGGCCTTTAATATGAGCTGGAGCATAACCCTGACAGGTACATACACAAAGAGGAATATAAAAAGTAACATAACATAAAAGTTGGGAAGCAAATAACTTTGGTACAACCCTCTATGGTATTACTGAGCCAGAAGAACAGCTGGGAATGTCATCAATAAGACCAATGTAGAAAAAAATAGTGCTAAAAAGAGAACAATGAGCTAAAGTAATTATGGGTTTGAGAAGAAAACCTATGAAACCAAAATTAGCCTAAATGTGTCAGGTTCCCATTTGTTACAGTTGTTTGTTACCCATGTTCCCCCATGATGGTGACACTAGCAGTAGTGTCCAAATGGGCCTGGGAGCAGTACTAAGGTGTATAACGGAATGTTAACGCTAAGAATAATTAAGATGATAATTACACATTCAGTGTTTGCTATATTCATAACTACACCCAAAGTAGCTGAAGTTAACCAGTGGTGTCTATATGGGAGTCACTACCCCAGTTCTTTCTGCACCTACATTGTGTAGGGTGTAATTTTTGCACCGTCCGTCCTCCGTGTTGAATTCCGGGACATTAAGTCAAATGCTAGCACTCCACTTCAGAAGGACATGTGGCCTCCGTAGCGTAAATGGATTGGTTACAAGCAAACCTGAGAAATCTACAGGTTTCACCACTGGAAAACCGCTGACATGCCCCACTCCCTGCCCATTTCTCTTTTTAAACTGCGGCGTGTCTTGCAACATCAGCGTGACTGCCCACCGACATCAATGAGGCTGCCCACTGACATCAATGTGACCACCCCTGCCATTAGCAGGAACGCCCACAGTCACACCATGAAAACACCTTAAATTTATTTTTCTTATAAATCATTTTTACAATGATTTGCAGTGCCTTCCAAAACTGCATATGCTATGAATAAATGAATGTTTAAATTCACAACATTAATTCAAATTAAAAGGTATTTCAAAATCTTTAAAGGAAACTGTTTTATAAATTATGTTTTTGTGGCATCTTAAGAAAATTCCCCTGGGGTGGGAAGGTAAACTACTGTGGGTGCAGTGTGATCTTCTAAATGAGTAAGCAACTGCTAGGTAAAACTCTTTTAGTTAAAATGATTAAAAGGCATATTTATACTTGCACTTATAGAATGCTTTAGTATAGATATGCAAACAGCATTTGGTCAGTATTTCCAGTATCCAGATGGATAATGTCGGTGGGAAGCACAAGAGAAAAGGGGGCGGATGTATAGTCTTGGAATGTAGAATGATAACCCTATTAACCCTCTAAGAACATCTTCATACATGCACTACCAGAGGTAGGTTCTGCTATACTATGTAAAAAAAAAACATTCTCACAGCTAAAATATACATTTTAACTGACATAGTATTCACATATCATATGACTAATGTAATAACGCATAACCACAGATACAGAAAACAATCTGGTATATACTGATACTCTCTTACACAGTGATTCATATCTCTAGTTTGA
>VKOC01000198.1:63799-78004 GCA_009364415.1 Spea multiplicata
AGGGCCCCAACATCCATCTGGAGCTGCCGCCTGGGTACCAATAAATAGTTACACGGAGAGCTTGGTCTGAATGTGGGTTTCTAGCTAGTCCTCCCCGGAGCCCCAGGGACCACCCCTGTCAGTGATCAGCGCTGCCGTCAGGGTGTCCAACTAGAACCGATACATGGGGCTGGGGGCCCTGATCTGCCACAGGCCCTCTCGCTGGCTCTGGAGGCTCCCGGGTGGCCCCATTGCGAGGAAGGGGCAGAGCGGTGGGGGGTAGGATGGGGCAGGAGGCCGTGTCTTTAGGTTAGTCCTGGGCCCCGAGATTTCTGATGCTGGAGATTTACGGGATTCCTTAACAGCTTTCGCCCTCCCGGCCGGATTCTGCATCTCAGGCCGGCGCGGCAGGGGTTAACCCAGCGGAACCGCTAAACACCGAGCTGTGAGGAGGCAGTCTTCGGCCATACCATTCTACTCAGAAACAGGGGGGGTGTCTTTCCACCTCCCCCTTCCTTATTTCTGTTTTTCTATTGGCAGAAATAGGGTTTCCAATCGATACGCCGGTAACCGCAGCAATCACAGAGTGAGTTGTGTGAGGCAGCGCGTGCCCCTCGGAAGTTCCCCCCGTGTGTTGGGGGCGGATGGTTAGGTCCTGTGCTAAGGCTGCAGAGCCCTCAGTCCGGCCGTGGTGTGTGTGAGGTAAGATGCTCGGTGTGTTGTTGGTGGGTTACCGGGGGGTCCTCCCGTTATATAAAGAAAGGATTCAGGGCGACTAAAGTGGTGAACGGTTTACCGGATAAGGATTATCGGGGGAGACTAAGGGGACGCATTATGTCCGGGGGGTGGGGGGAAGAAACATTTAAATACGTGAAGGGATTTAACAACGTACAGGAGGGATGTTGGTTTCAAAGTAAGGCAAATGTTACAACAAGAGACCAGAATCTAAGTTAGGGGTTGAGATGGGATGGAAGGAATTTTTGCTTTACTGAGAGGGTGGTAGATAAGTGGAACAGCCTCCCAGCAGAGGTGGTAGAGGGTAATACAGTGAGGGGATTAAACATGCATGGGATAGACATACGGCTCCTGAATCTAAGACGAGACCAACGACTGATTAAGGTTTGAGTCTTTACGGGGCCGATCTGCCCGCAGGTTCTGTGTCAGACGGCAGGTATTTTTCTGCCACGGGAAGTCTTATTTCTTTCCGAGTCCTTGGTTGCAGTTTTAACACTTTACGTGCCGGGGGCTGGTCAGGGTTTTAATTACCCCATTCTATACCCCCCCCCAAGAGAGAATCTCAGAGTAAATTTCTGTTTTCTGAATCTGATGAACTTGAAGCCTTTATTTGGAATTTTTTCTCGAAAGGCTGAAAAAGTGCGAGGATTAACCACGTGAGCGCCGGTGCCAGAACGGAGAGCTTATTCGCCGCGCGTCTTCCGTTTCGTTAAAAGCCTTTCTTGGACCGTCTTAGAAAGTAATGTAAAGTTACGCCGGCTTTCAGACGCCTCCGAGGTCTCCTCTTCAGAAGAAAGCTTCTGTAACGTTACATCTTTTTCTACGCCAGCCCAATAAAAGCTATTGACTGTTTCCATGGCAACATTTTATTTATTTTTTTATCCCAAAGAACTATAGGTCCGTCCCTTTTGTGGCCAGACGCCTTCCCCGCTTCCTAACATCTTAGTAAATACCAGCGTTTAATGTTCTGATTACCGGTCTATCATTTCTTTATTCACTAAACGTGCGTTAGAACCATGTGAGCAGCTGTCCTAACTTCCTGTTCTTGTTGTTTACATGATTATTCCTCCCCGCTATTGAGTTTCCTGATTTTCATCCAGGTGTGAGGGGGGAGGGTTAATTGCCGTCCCCCCCGGGGTGCTCTGATTTTACCCGTTACATGTATGAATTCTTCCTGTAAACCTTTTTATTAGTGGGGGTAAGAAGGCAGCAGACCCCAGGGAGCGTCTGCTGCACGAATAGCTTGGCGGGCCCTGTATAATGTATGGATAACCCATTGAACTATACATTATGCAGGGCCAGCTCAGCCCAATCCCCCCCCCCCTTCGGTTTGGAAGGTGTGAGGACATATAGAATTAACCCTTTAGTAACACTGTTCCCATGCTAAAGCTCCGCCCCCAGAGGCTCTTTACTGCATATGATACCAGTGATGGGGGAGGGGGGGATGTATGGAGGGATTCCAATGACTCCATAAATGCATTTAGATGTGAAAAGGATAACATAGAACCTGCTGGCAGAGCGGCCCTATCCGGCCCCCGTCCAGTCTGCCTGTTTTTCTGTTGTAAAGACTCAAACCCCGGCCCCGTAGCGAGGAGAGCTTTATGTCTGTCCCAAGAATGTTTAAATTCCCTCGCTGTGCTGGCTTTCACCGCTTCTGCTGGGCGGCTGTTCCATTTATCATTTAGACTGAGACGGCTTCGGAAAGCAGAGCCTGCGGCTGTTTGAATGCCGGACGCGTGGCTGCTGGGGGCCAAAGGAGAACTTAATGGCTTTTTCTGTGTAATCGGGGCTTGAGATCCTCGCTATCCGTCGTGATTGCTGCGGGAGAACATCGCCGGCCCTCGGGGGGCCAAAAACCAATGGCGGAAAATACTTTAATAAATGTAATCATCTTCATCCCCAAATAGATCGGCGTTATTATGGTCTGGCTCAGCGCACATAACAAAATGATTACCGCTAGTGTGATGACTTCAGTCACTGAACGAGGGATTATTTTATTATTTAGACCGGAGGGTCACCCAACAAGAAGCCATTTGGATGTTGCGGGTAGACTTTGGACGATGCAGGAAGTGCCGCCGTTGGGTAAAGGTGTAGTAGAGATGTAGCATGGGTTCCCTGGGTCTGCGGGAATGTGCGCGCGCGAGAGAGCGTTTAGGGACGGAGAATAGATGAGACCCCTGCAAGTTTCCACTTTCACCCTCTCGGCTGGCCTCCTCGGCTCTCTCTCTCTGGCCTCCTCGGCTCTCTCTCTCTGGCCTCCTCGGCTCTCTCTCTCTGGCCTCCTCGGCTCTCTCTCTCTGGCCTCCTCGGCTCTCTCTTTGCGTGATAATTACACAGATGAGAAGTCCATAAATAAATCCCCCCCCCCCTCTCCTAAATTCTTTCTGAGAATGCAGGGAGCCGGAAGAGGTCGCTGGCGAAGCATTAAGCGGATAAGAGCTCTGATTATTCCTTCTGCTGAGACCCTCTGTATGAATCGGTTTTCTTTGGCAGTGAAGGGGCTACAATGGCTGCCGCGGTACCTTTGTGTCCCTGGGTCAGAAAAGTGGCCCCAGCTGGCTGCACAGCACCATTAGCCATCTACCTACGGGGTGTTTGCCGGATGGCTAGCTGTGGCCTGCTGGTCCCTCTCGGGGACGATGGCGAGCGTGAGATTAGGGTTCCAAAAAGGGCCCAATATATAAATTATGGCGATTTAATCGTTAAATAACAGGGAAGCTCCGGCTAAGCTAAATTTCATCTAATTACTGATCGAGTTGATGGCGTTTGTTCCGGGGCTCAGCGAGTGAATTTTAATTGTCGCTTTATTTAGTACACCGGTGTCTGACTTCTGTTTTCAGTAACAATTAACAGGTAACGCGTTAGGCGTTTTTCTAATTAACATGGAGCTTTGGGAATTACGGTCGGAGGGGGGCCGCGTATTTCATTTTACTTGAGAATTTTATCCAACAAGTAATTAAATGGAGAATTAAAATGAAAGCTCCCATAATGCTCAGCCAAAACTCAAAAGAATTATTTAATTATTATTATTATTAGAATCCATTGTAAACCTGGAAGGAAGCCCCTGTATATGGCTGGCTGGCTGTTATGGGAGTTGGTGCTATTGTTGACTTGAGAAACTAAGAATATAATGTTTTGTTTTAAGCACACAAAAGGTAATTTATTTCAATTTTATTAATTTTGATGGATGTTTGGAATACCGTATTTGCTGGAATATAAGACAAGGCTTTTTCCAAGCATATGGGGACAGATGTGCATAATGGGGGGGGGGGCAGGTCGGCAAAGGAAACAAAAAACAAAAATGCATTTTTCAGTTTTTTTTAATTAAATATGAAAATTGACTACAAGGGTAGTCTTATATTCAGGCTTTTTCTTTTTTTCCCTAAATTAATATTCACATTTTGAGGGGTCGTCTTATAATCGAGCAAATACTATATCCAAAAGCAAATTTTACTTAAATTCTATGTTATTATTATTTTAGTAATAGGTTTGATTAACCCAAGGAAGTTATTTTTCTGTTAAACCTCTAAATATGTTTTCTAGAGATGTCAGCTGATCTCCGGAAAAGGAGAAAAGAGGTGAAAAATGAGACGTCGCAAGAAATCATGGCTGAAGAAGAAGGCAAGGAAAAAGAAAGCGACCGATTTTGGTATAAATGCCTTAAAAAAGGAGCCATTGTGTTGCTGTTGATTGGCGTTCTGCTTGGAGTAAAGTTTTACCGCGACGGCGAGGCAGTGAAGACACAAGAGGCGGCCCTGAGGGCCCTCGGCAGCGAAGGTCTCTTTCTCTTCTCCTCGCTGGACTCCGATAAGGATATGTTCCTCAGTCCGGAAGAGTTCAAGCCGATATCGGAGAAGCTGACCGGAGTGTCTCCGACCTCCGACTACGAAGAGGAGGAGACGCCGGATCCCAATGGCGAGACTCTGTCCGTGGAGGCGCGTTTCCAGCCTCTGCTCATGGAAACCATGACCAAGAGCAAGGATGGGTTTCTAGGCATCACTCAGAGCGCGCTCTCGGGGCTGAGGAACTGGACCTCGCCAGCAATACCCAACAGCGTGTTCTTTGCCAGGCAATTTAAAGCTTTCCTGCCACCCAAAAACAAATTGGATTTGGGGAACCCCTGGTGGATCATTCCCAGCGAGCTAAATATATTCACGGGGTACCTTCCCAACAACAGAGTCTACCCTCCGCCTCCTAAAGGAAAAGAAGTTATTATCCATAAGCTGCTATCAATGTTTCACCCGCGCCCGTTCGTGAAGACCCGGTTTGCCCCGCAAGGTTCCGTGGCGTGCATTCGGGCGATCAGCGATTTCTATTACGATGTGGTGTTCCGGATCCACGCCGAGTTCCAGCTGAACGAACCTCCCAACTTCCCTTTCTGGTTCTCTCCCGGCCAGTTTACCGGCAACGTCGTGATTTCAAAAGACGCTTCTCACGTGAGGTACCTCAAACTCTTTGTCCCTAATAACCGCAGTCTGAACGTCGACATGGAATGGCTGTACGGAGCCAGCGAAAGCAGCAACATGGAGGTGGACATCGGGTACCTTCCGCTGATGGAGTTAGAAGCCTCGGGTCCGTCCATCCCGTCTCTGATCTACGACGAGAACGGGGAAGCGATCGAGAGCAGGAGCGCCGAAGGAGAGCCCATAGAGTTTGTGTTCGAGGATATAAACTGGCAGTCCGAGATCTCTTGGCAAGAGGCTGCCAAAGCCCTGGAGGTGACCCTGTACCCGTTTAAGAGGGTATCGTACCTCCCGTTCACGGAAGCTTTTGAGCGAGCGTCCGCGGAGAAGAAGCTCGTGCACTCGGTCCTGCTGTGGGGCGCGTTGGACGATCAGTCTTGCTGAGGTTCGGGGCGAACTCTCCGAGAGACCGTCTTGGAGAGTTTGCCCGTCCTCGCGTTGCTCAACGAGAGCTTCGTAAGTAGTTGGTCACTAGTGAAGGAACTAGAAGAACTTCAAAATAACAAAGACCACGCATCGCACGCGACGTTTGCTTCTCTCCACTTAGAGAAATATAACTTCCCCGTGGAGATGATGGTGTGTCTCCCCAACGGGACCGTCGTCCACCATATTAATGCCAATTATTTCCTGGATATCACTTCCATGAGGCCTGATGAGGCGGAGAGCGCCATGTTTAGCTTTTCTGATGGTCTGGAGGACTTGTCCACCTCCACTTATGTTAAATTTCTGAAGGAAGGGTTAGAGAAAGCAAAACCATATCTGGAATCCTAGATATTTGTTAAACGTCACTCTGTTAACCGTTACTTTTCCAGCGAACAGCTTTGGTCTTGGAGGATATTTTTAAATGCTTCCTCGACCTTTGTTATGGTCGGTGTGTCGAGAGGCTCAACCCTCATCGGTTTCACGGCCCTCAAAACCAAAGTGTTACCCGGCTACCTTGACCCCAGAATGTTAAATGCTGAGAGGTTTGGGAGTTTGCAGCGTTCTTGGCGGCCCCCTGGCCATCAGTCTGCCCCCTATTTACCTGATCTGCCGCTTCAGCGTGCGGCCGATGGATGGGTTATGTCCGGCCGCAAGCTATGTGAGCAAATTACTTATTTTTTGGGGGGTACGTTCTGGAAACATTTGACCATCTAATAGCCCCCCCCCGAATCTGAAATCTACAACTACTTTAACCGTATACTGGTAAACAATGCCATATATTTAAGGATATGGGACAGGTATATGTTTTTGAGGGTTTTTTTAATTTTTTTTATTTACATTTAAATCTTTGTTTTATCTCCAATTTTAACCCTTTCATTTTACTTATTGTGCATTAAAAAAATCCAGTATTAAATATTAGGTTATTTACCACTTTTCAGATCAGCACAGTATTTTACATTTTTAGTTGAAAGAGGAAAAGCTTTATTTTTATTGTATGCACATTTAAATCTTTGTTTTAACTCCAATTTATTTTAACCCTTTCATCTGGCACATTGTGCAAAAATTCCGGTATTGTATATGAGTTTTGTTTACTACTTCACTACTTTCCTTACCTTCTTTCTTTGTACTGTAAAAAGGCGAGAGGGTTTTTTTTTGGTTTTTTTTTGCGGTTTCCCGGATCCGCTGTTCTCCATGATGGTCTGAACTCAAACCGAATAACGGTTCAGACCTGAGCTTTCTTGACAGAGGTCATTTAGGAAATTAAAAAAAAAAAAAAAATCCTCCCGTTCTGCAATAAATGTTTTTAGGTTTAATCTGAACGACGTTGATATTTGTTTCCCACTATGTGTCATTACTGTATTTAAATGTATCGTATAAATGTATCATATATATAAATATATATGAATCACCAGCTATAGATACAATGAGATTTCTCCTTTCTGATGCGTTTGGTGATGTCAGAGAATGTATCGTATTAAATGCGTTTATTTCTTCAACCCAATGACTGCAACAACGATTGTGCCAGAATTTCAACAGCAAGTTTCCTAATAAGTCACCAATTCCAAAGGGCGTTAGACTTGGATCTTGTGCTCCGAGGGGCAGTGATGTCACCAGCGGTGGTCTCGCACAACTGGCTTTTCCTTTAGGGACGGCCTGGAAAGGGTCTCGGCTGTAGGACATGTAGGTTATAGAGCCCTGGTGGCTGCCGGCACCAATCCCCGAGAGACGCGGATTTTTCCATTAGTGAAGACTAAGGACGAGCCGCTATCCTGCCCGTAGGCAGCTACCTCTCTAGCGGACTCCTAGTTACCCCTGCAAGTGACCCTCCATGTGTTGTCTGATAGTTATGGCGTCTCGCGTGTTTATATCTTCCCTGTAGATGGGTTACATCCAGCAGTCTGTAGAAGACATCCATCCATTCATACAGTAATCTAGGGGTAGGGCTGTAATAACCGGTCCCGGGTGGGCTACACAGACAGAGCCACATGGACATGACGCCTGGTTGGGGCTTCTGGGGTTTGTTCACTAAAGCGGGAATTTTCAGGTTGCAGTTTGATTTTGCGGACTTCTTATACATTACGAAGGGCCGCTCCTTCGGAGTTTCTCTTGCAGAAGGGGCTGCGCCGGCCCTGCATAATGTATAGTCCAATCGGTAAAAATACTTACAAGAAATCTCTCTTTGTATAGGAAAGACCCTCCATAATGCACTGTGAAGTTACGTTACCTTTTTCATAGAGCGCTAGCAGATTCTGATACTTCATTACAGAGTCAAGTCCCAATGTTAAGACCTGTAAAGAAGGAGAAAGCAACCCTGCTCCCGTGAGCTTACAATCTATCAGGCGGTTGATAGGGAATGAGACAGAACGGCTCTGGCTTTAAAAGCCACAACTTACCTGCTAACTCCCTCTTTGGTGAAATAAACCCGTTTTTTTCCTCCTGTTTTATGTTTCTATAACCAATCGCATTTTCTTAGGACTCTTGTATATGAACCATGACCGTGCCGGGGCGGTGGTATTACTATGCATATATTCATATCAGAGTATTTCCTATTCTTATTTGCTTTATATAAGTGATACTTTGGGAAAAGCCATTGTGTAAAACCGTTCACTATTTTTGTATTCTATGCATATTATGGTAAAACGCAGTGTTAAAGGGACTATTATTATTAATGTAATCTCTAATGTACGCGGAACTCTTTTATACGCCGGGTATCTGTTCTTGCGGACTGTAGCAGGACTCCAGGGTTATTTAGAATCTCCTGCCTCCTCTGTTCTTTATGACAATCTAATCTTAAAATGATTTTAACGGGGTTAGATTCGAGTGTTTGAACAGGTTGGGGGTCCCGGATTTAAAATAAACCCCCATTCGCTCCAAGCTGCACCGTTCCATTTTGTATTCTTTTTTTTTTTTTATATATAGAACAGACTTCCCAGTGTTTGTTTTTAGTTTTATTGTTCACAGGATTTGCGATTTCTTAAAGTATCAGACTGTTTGTGAATTGTACCGATTATCGAATAAAACCTGTTGATGTGAACGCTGCCGTCAGATGAGTTTTATCTCAGTTGCTGTTTTGTCTGTATTTTTACGTTCTTTATATAGTATTCTTACCATGAATCTGGAAACAATACGGTGATGATGTCATGAGTGAGTGCAGTCATGACATCGCAGTCCGCACGCCTTCAACCAACGTGAGAGGTGTGGCTAAGTGTTTTAGGAGAATAGTGTTTTATTTGCCCCGTTTAATTAATAAAGCCATTCCCTGCTGTTTCTATACTCATTATTGGGGATTTTAGAACCCCATGGTGCCCTCTTACCCAGCAGACAGGCTGAGCTCCTACAAAGAGGGGCATCAAAGGAGTGAAGAGGTGGGGGTAGGGATTTGGTGACCAAATAGGGACTGATCAGACTAAACAGAGGCACTTGGGAGGTATGATAAACGTTTAAGCTGACGTGAAGGAAATAAAGCAACCCTAACGTAGTTTTCCAAAATGTTTTGCTATGTGTTGTAAGCCATTCCTCCCAATGCTCGCTAGCCTGACCTGTTTAATCAGCAACGGAGCTCTATGGTAAGAGCGTGAGATGAGCCCGAACAATGCCTCTGGTGGCCACACGTGGAACTGCGAGTCACTGGCTTCGCACCAGGAAAGCCAGCCGCCAATCTCTACCAGGGGTCCCGTGAGAACTTAGACACGGCTTCCTACTGCGATAGATATATACCGTATTTGCTCGATTATAAGATGACCCCCCCCTGAAATTTGAATATCAATTTAGGAAAAAAAACCTGAATATAAGACTACCCTATAAGAAAAGATTTACTAATAAATATTAATTTACGTGTAAACTTCAGCCAGCGCTTCTATGAATGAGCACCGGAAGGTCATGTGATGCTGGCACTCCGTCACAGAAGTGCCGGCAGCAGCGGTCGTTGTCTTCCACCAGCTGCCGGGGATCTGGATCTTAGTCTTGTAGTCAGACCTCTATTTGAGATCTGACTAGAAGACGACCTTGAATATAAGACGATGCCTTTGCTCTGATAAAAAAAAACCTTGTCTTAGAATCAAGCAAATACGGTATTTTGCGTTAGTATTGACTTTGGATCATTCAAACGTTTGGGGTCACAGCTGTTTTCTCAGAAAGCAAAGGGCATTTCTGGCTGTAACATAAATCGAAAAAAGGGTTTTCTAACCATCAATTATCCTTTTAAACTTAAACTTGGGCCATTGGAACCCAGGAGTGATGGGAGTGATAAAGGGCCGTTGGCACACAGGAGTGATGGGAGTGATAAAGGCCTCTGTACCCCTATGAAGAGATTCCATAAAAAATCATCCGTTTCCCGGTACAATAGTCATCTACAACATTAACCCCGTCTGCGCTGGATTTCTCATACTTTTCACGTTATTTTCTTTTTCAAAAACAAAGGAAATTTCTAAGTATCCCCAAACTCTTGAAGGGTGTGCAGCGCCATCATTTTGCAGCGCTGTGCGATGGGTGAATGTAATAATTTGGATTTACAGAAGTCAAGGCTGCAGCTTAAATGTTCTTAAAATGCAGATATTTGTGTGATTTAAGTCGTTTTAACACCGTGTGTATTTCAGGCGATGGCAGCGTAACCGATGCAGAAATGTTCGTTTTATGAATTCTGTTGTCTGCGCTCCGTATCATGGTGATCAGGCAGCTCCTGTGACCGGGGCCCTTATGTGAAACTTTCTAAACCAGCTGCCCTGAGACTCTTGATATTAACCCGTTAGTAACCCGTTGTGAATATTCTATGTAGCCACTCGCCAAATGTCACCCAAATGGCTTCATATACCGGCCCTCATGGACACCTTGACTTAGTTAAAGATACATTTAACAGAGTCACCAGAATTCAAGCAGGGGTATCAGCCCCCTGGGAACAAAAGCTCCAACTGGGATTCTTATATAAGATCCCAGCGGGGAGAATAGGAAGGAGCCGGCTCCAGACTGCGTGACCCACAGAATCTGCCCCTTCACCCTGAGACTGGGGCAAAACCCAGATTTACGTGTTCTATTTGTGCTCTATACGTGTGCGATACGTGTTCGTGTTCTATACGTGCTCTACATGTGCTCTATACGTGTTCGTGCTCTATACGTGTTCTGTACGTGTCTGTGATTAATGGAGCCGTTTTGGTCTCCGTTTTGGACGCTCTACACTCATCTAGTGCCGGGTGCAGTAACGCAGCTGAACCATCGTGGGCTCTTTGGACAAAAGTCTCCAATTCTTTCCCGGAAATGGCTGAGATGGACAGGTGTGCGTTTTGTGAGACCCGTCCGCAAGGGCCAGGCATGAGTGTGAGGTTCAATGAATAAAGTAACCCCTTAGGTGCCGCTAAGACACACTCCTTCTGGTATGTTCTAACGCCGTCAATTATTTATTAAAGGGGCATTAGGATTATTTTTTATTATTATCTTTTAGTGATTTGTGCAGCGCAGAAAATACTTCAAAAACAACATTTTAAAATGAAAGCATTCTCTATTTGCGCTCAGAAAAGTCAAATATTATTGGTTGATTCATATAGCGCCATCATATTCCACCGCGCTGTACAATGGGTAGACAGGGCATATAATACCTAGGGCATCGTATAACAATTTGGGCAGAAGTCCTGACATTAGGGAACCCGCCTTTCAAACCAGAAACAAAAGTGACTGTCGGTTTGCGCAGGAATAAAGTGCTTCTTGAAATGTTGTATTTAACAAAAATGTGATGTTTAATTTTTCTAGTATTTTTAAATGATACAATATTAATAATAAGGGAATAATAACTAATATAGTTCTAATATTTTAATTATTATTGTTATTGCGATTATTCATGTAATTACAATTGTTGGTCTCTGTCTACACTGTTGAACTACATCTCCCAGCATGCCCCTGGGTCGCGGAGCATGTCGGGAGCCGTAATGCAGCCCCTGCTGGAAAGTTGCGCGTTCGTCGCGCCAAGGCATTAGAAGCGGGGAGCCTTGTTGCCATGGGAACGGCGCTCCCCTAGCAACCGGGGCGAAACAGGTCCCCCGGCCTGGCTGAGACGTTTGAGCAGGAGCCGGCGGCATGCGGTCACCCTGACCCGGCACGGGAAGGATGGATAACAGCCTGGTGGAAGCCGTGGCCTCCTCTTTGGTGCGGGAGTTCCTGAGCAGGAAGGTGGGCGCCGCTCGGGGGGCTCCCGCTGTATGCGGGCCTGGGAGATGCGGGTAGAGGGCGAGCTCTTGGGGTCAGGCAGCTGGCTGTTTTATTAGCGCATTTCGGTTCTGTCTGTGAGGAGATGGACGGAGCCGGTGGGACTGCGACACGTGCCCTAAACTATGGAAACCTTAGTATATATATATATATAAAAATATATACGGTACATATGTGTCTGTGTATATATAAATATATACTGTATATATGTGTGTCTGTATATATATACCGGTATATACTGTATGTGTGTGTGCGTGTATGTACGGTAGATATGGGTGGTTGTAAATGTATATATGTGTGCGTGTATATGTTAATGTATACGGTATATGTGTTTATATAAAACATTTGTGTATGTACATACGCGTGTGTGTATATATATACAGTATATGAGAAATATACTTGTATAGGTCTTGTAATGTAATCATTGTAAAAGTGGACCATAAATGGATCGTTCCAAGTCCCCCTCGTCCTGCCGATCACGCGTGTGCCTAAAAACATCACGGGAGCTGGCACTGCCGGCTAGAACCGTCTGACGGCGTTTATGCTTTATTTACTGATAAATAGATATTTATTGGTGTGACCCGCCGCGTGATTCTTCTCCGCCATTTTTGTTTCCATCAGGGGTTAAGAAAGAGCGCCGCGGTGCTGGAGGAAGAGCTGCCCCGGACCCCGCAGAGCATCAGTAACCGGAACGAGCTGCGGGCCGCGCTACACTTGGACGCTCTGTACCAAGAGAACAAGGTAACCATAGAAACGGGCAAATGCTTTAACAGCCGTACTTACTAAGGTCACCTAAAATTATTTTAACCCTTCAAGGAGAAAGATTAATGAAATCAATAAACTAATACAACATAGAATCTGCTGGCAGATCGGCCCCATCCGGCCCCCTTCTAGTCTTCCCGTTTCTCCCGCTGTAAAGACTCAAACCTTAATCAGGCGTTGGTCTCGTCTTAGATTCAGGAGCCGTATGTCTATCCCATGCATGTTTAATACCCTCACTTTATTACCCTCTACCACTTCTGCTGGGAGGCTGTTCCACTTATCTACTACCCTATCAGTGAACTAAAAGACAAAAGCTGCCTGGATCGGGCCTGATTATCAAACAAAGGCACCTCCAGGGGTTATGCATCTAAAAAAACAAAAGTCACTTCACGGGAAGTATAATCTTTGATGAAGCGGCCGGTCATTTAAAGATTTATATATATTCGTTGTTTTGGGTACTTTTGTACTTAAAGAGGCCGCTTCACTCTTTAATATATTATTTTTAGAATGGTTAACGAGACCCTCCTACATGCATACGCAGAAAGCGCTCCCGTAGATTTAATGGGGGGCGCTTTCCCACCACTGATTGGTTCCTTCAAGGGTGCGAAAATTGTTGTCCAATTAAAGAATGCATGTTCCGGTTCTCACAAAGTGCTTTAACGGGCTGCGCAGGGGCAGCAGGGTAACGCCTGTCACTTCTCACCGTGAATATGTCTGCCTTTCTGCAGCTGACAGAAAAACCCTTAAAGACGCTGCTGGAGATTCTAACGAAACATTTCCTGGAAGATTCCGGAAGAACCAAACCTCAGCGAAGGGCCACGGAGCAAAACGCGGAGCCGCCGCAGATGTTTATCAGGAGCCGTCGGCCCAAAGACCCCGCGAGCGCGGCACTAGACGTCTACGACGTGTCCGACGACGACTTCGGGGGAAGCTCAGCCGTGTCCGACTCCAGCAAGACCGAGAATCGCAGGTACTCTACGCTTCTGATAACTGGTTGGGGCGGAAAAAAAACAAACGTTCCAAACGGAGCCTCGTTTTTTGGCTCGGACAGAATCCGCCCGGTGTGAGGAGCGGGTGGACGGGGGGGAGAGGGTGGAGAAGCGTTGTGTATAAGCGTGAAAGGTGGAGATTAGAGCAGAGGTCGTTAGGGTCCAAGATTCTCCTGCAGAAAGCGATGAGCCAGCCCTGTGCGATGTATTGTTAATTCAGGGGAGAGGGAAAATCTCATTGAAATATCCATGTTTCAGGACCACCATCTATTGGAGGTAAAGTTTTTTTTTAAAATGAATTTATCCGTCTTTCTGTATAATGCGGGGCTAGACAAATCCCGCTTGCCAGGTAGCCACGGCTTCTACATTTTGAGGTCTGGCATTCTGCTGTCTTATTTTTACCTCTTATGGCTACTAAAGAAAATGTAAACTGGATCCAAATTTTTTTTGTCTTGCTCCTAACTTCTATTTTCCCAGCCCCCCCGGGAGACTGCTGGGCACATCTGATGGCTTCATGTGACGTTCCAAAGTTAGGGGTCACTTTTCTGGCTGTAACATAATTGTGAAAGAGTTTTTAACGATCAATTAGCCTTTTAAACTTAAACTTGGATCCGTGAACACAACGTGCCATTGGAACACAGGAGTGATGGGAGTGATAAAGG
>VKOC01000198.1:91528-105625 GCA_009364415.1 Spea multiplicata
GGTGTTCCTGTTCATAGGATGGTGTAAGCCTCCTTTATACTTTTGGGGTGGGGGGGTCATGAGTGGGGCATGCTCCAGAAATGTTATCGGAGGGGCAGTCTAGCTTTCTACATGGTAGGGGGTCATCTATATGAACTTTCTGGTTGGACTCTAGAAGCACGATAATGAAATAAGATTCATTATATATTTATAGGTGCTCTGAACTCAACAGGTCGGGAAGGGCAGGTCCTTTTTAGCCGTGATGCAGTAAAAATAAAACTGATTGGCCACGTTATATATATATTTTTAATTTATTTTATTTTTATTTGGCATGAGAGGTGCCGTGGTGCACCAAGCCGCTGCGTAGTATCAGTACCCGCTAGTACTAAGCTTGGAATGAGGTCGGCAATGTTCCATTTGCTGCTTTGGTGACAAGACCCCACAATCTGTTACTACTATGTCATTCTAGACTAAGGTCCTGGAACATAAGGGACTGATCGGTGGGAATAAACATTGAACATTGTATCAGTTTATTGTTTCCAAGGGAAGAGTTTTGGATGAAAATGTTGCAGATATTGTGTTTGAGCAAAAAAGTTGTTGTTGGCCTAGACCAGCCATCTGGCAGATGCCCGGTAGGGCTGCTGGCCATCAGTGCCCCATACCAGCCGTCGGACACGCTTACGTCATCAGGCGGCTGCTGGTCTTAAAGTGCCAGTGCCGTCTCGTGGTTGCCAGCACGGCCCTGGTCCTTAAGAAGGAGAGGAGATAGATAATTCTGTAGACCCCTCTTCTCACCGCTCTCCAGAAAAATAAAAACTACTGGGAACAAATCCTTGGCTTCAGGTCTCTAAGTTCTCAAACCTGAGATTTTTTTAATTATATATTTAAACATACATGAATGAAGAATTTTAACCTAAAGATATGGGTCAACGCCAAATTAGAGGTTTGGCTAAGCTAAAGCGAATATAAACTTCTGCAGACTGAGGATTAGGTTCGAATGAATCTAAAATAGGAATCTTGGGGGAGGGGGGAGAAGAAACTGTTTCATTCCCTTGATATCTGAATATTTATGTTCTATTATAATCCAATTTCTTCTTTTTGATTGAAAGGGAATGTGATGACGCCGGGTAAACGGAATCCATGAATATTATTCATAAACGATATCATCGTTTAATATGTTTCACTATAGGGTTTTATTCTACAATTTAGATAAATAAAGCTCCGGATGGCTCAGCCTTAACGATGATAACGATATAGAGACGGGGTTGGTTTGTGAATTAATACGGTCACAGGAGATAAGAAGTCGCTGCTCAAATGTTTCATTTTTTTTTTGAGTAGTTGTTATTTTTTCAGTGGATATCTACAGGGGGTCGACAACTTTGGTTTGGATCTAGGAGCCAGGTTTTTTTATCCCCAATCATGTTTTTTTTTTATTGGCGCACGGGGTTTGTTGAGCATTGCCATATACTAACATACACACACTTACACACTCTAACACCATACAGTAACGGACACACGCTAACACTGTATGCTCACAAACACTAACACCGTACAGTAACACACACAAGCTTACATTCGATGCTCATGTACACACATGCTGACAACATACAGTAATACACACACTCCAACACTATATGCAGACACACACACACTCATGCTAATGCCATAAACAACATCATAAACACCACACTATTATACACATGCACACACACTATACATATACAACATTACACACTCTAACACTATGAACACATACAAACATACATTTAGGACTACAATACAGTAGGCATACTGACTCTGGCACTGTACATTGACACACGGACATTAGCACTACACATTTACACACATACACACTGATACTACAGTATACACACACTCACAGACTGACTCCAGCACTATACATATATACACACTGACACTACAGTGTACATACATACACACTGACTGCAGCACTGTACATTTACACACACATACACTGACTCTGACACTACAGTGTACATACATACACACTGACTGCAGCACTGTACATTCACACACACATACACTGACTCTGACACTATAGTATAGCACTCACACTCACGTACGCTACTCCCCTACTCTGCCTTTAAAGCTTTTAGAACTAAATGCACAATTAGACGCCAAAAAAAAAAATCCTTGTTTAAAATTTTGTAGAAATCATAGTTTTTCGGGGGAATACTTATTTGTCATGTGACACAAAACCAGGCACTTGGTGTGGAGACGGAAAGAAGTTTTCATGGATTTAAATGCAATTCAACCGGACCAAAATGGCAGCACTGATGATATGCATTCTATAGAATTTTACTCCTGTACAGCTGACATGATACAACGTCTAAAGGAGAACATGTATGCGTATATAAAATAATCTGCTATATTCAGCGCATTTAATAAATTTTTCCAGCAGTGCAAATTTTTGCAGAATAATTCATTTTTTTCCACCTGTCAGGGAAAAACCAAACGCTGAGATTCTGTTTGTGAATACAAATAAGAGAGAAATTCTTGCTTCTTGTTAAAATACACCTGTTCTTAGATCTCACGCGCAGAATTCCGTTTCCTGTTAAATGTTACATTCATTCATTCACCTCTCCATGAGATAAAACACATCGGGTTTTTTCCGCTGAAATATGCTAAAAGTGATGAAATAAAATGATGATGTGACTGGTATGAGTGATATATTAGTAATATCATTTCAGCGTGTGTGGAGGAGAACGATGCAGAATAGTTACATCTTGATTAACAAAGCTGGTCTTGTTTGAATATATTTAAGGTTCAGACTCACATAGCCGTAAAAGTGAATTCTGTAGTCAGGGGCCAGTAGGCAACGCGTGGGGCTGATGGGGATCTTGTGTCCCCAACACGTCTGGATGACAATATATTAAAGCTTGATGCTGGTGATCAAAACCCAATGACCAATCCAGAGCCGGCCTTAGGTGTTGTGGCGCCCTGTGCGGACTACTCCTCTGGCGCCCCCCCCATCCCCAAAAAAGAGAAAAAAAATCTTGTCGCAAAACTCCCCTTTCTCACTATCTACCACCTCTACCCTTTCTCACTGCCTTCCCCCCTCTGTCCCTCTCCCTACTTCTCATTATCCTTACTTGCATGAAACGCCGGCACCGCGACGGAGTCACGGAGAGTGAGGGGCGCCGAACGGTTACTGAAAACTTCACGAGCGACCGTCCGGTGCCCCTGCCCGGGACTTAAATAAAGAAAGGATTGTTGTTTTAACTTAATTATACATCCTACACATAGGTTTAAATAAAGTAAAAAAAAAAAAAAAAACACCTGATGTTTAATTAAAGTCAGGCAGGCGCCACTGTTGCCAATGGCGCCCTGTTTGCGGCCACACAGGTGGCACACCCCTAAAGCACAACCCTGGCCAAGTTCTAAGGAAACTTTTCAATTCTGTAGAAGCACTCAATTTCAGCAAAAATACCTAAAATCTGAAACCGAAGAAAACCCTCCCCCATCTTTTTACAAAAAGCAGTCGTTCTGCTTTGCAGATTTCCTGTAAGAAAAGTAAAAGCCAAAGAGCATTCGGCTTAAAAATTGCTACTTAAAACGAGGACAAAATGAAAAAAATATATATATATTTTTGGAACTTTCAAGCAAAGCTCCGCAGATAAAATCGACTCCCTTTTTGCCGCGACTCCCTTTTTGCCGCGGCGCTGTCGTTAAAATAGTAGAAGCGGCTGCCGAACGGACCTCTTAATGGGTCATTTGGAGGCACATAAACATTTTCAGTAAGTTTTATGATTCTGCGTTAATGCGTCGGGGCGAACACGCCGCTTTCAAGCATTCAGGACAATTTGACTTACAAAAACAACAGGTGGGGGGGCTGCTCACAAGAGCTTACAATCTAAATATGTTTCTTTTTTTTTAGAGGAGAAATGGTAGAACAAGAGGCCATAAACTAAAACCAGAGGCTTAGATGGAATGTAGGGAAGTTTTATTTTCACAGAGAAGGTGGTATATAAGTGGAACGGCCTCCCAGCAGAAGTGGTAGAGGGTAATACAGTGAGGGTATTAAACATGCATGGGATAGACATACGGCTCCTGATTAATTGTCAGTAATCCTCATGGATGCAGATGACCATTGACGACAGCCCTTTTTTCTTCTTTTTTTCCTGATATACCTCAAATCACACCGAGTAACTCCCTTTAAATTACCGAATAATTCCATCTAAATATCTTCCAGAGCAAAATATTAAATAATTAACCGTGAGTAACAGACCTCGTACCAAAAAAATAATGAAAAATGAATCTGAAGTCGCAAAAACTTTTTTTTTTTTTTTTTACAAAACTCTTCGAGGCGTAAACATCAAGGTTTCCTTCTAAAAGTCAAATTATTTCTAGGTATTTGCATTTATATTGCACATTAAAGTTTTGGATGTTTTCCCCCCCCCCAGGTATTCCGTGTCCGATAATCATTGCCTGGGCTATTGGAAAACTCTGCTACGAAAATGAACAGTAAGTGATTTCCTGAAAGCATCGGATTATGTTTTGTGCTACGCGAGACGTTCATTTTATTCTTTCACGGTAGAAAGTATACTGTCGGCCCCAAAAAATTAGCAAATGGCTCTAATATAATAAATAACTTCTTGTATCTAAGACTTTTCTCGGAATGTTGAGGAACTGCGGTAACTTTCACCCTCCGGTCTATGAGAAAGCACCTGCTGACCACGTCTTCTCCTGATGGCTGTTGGCCGAACCCGGTCTTCTCCTCCAATCTCCTGATGTTCCTTCCAAGTAGTTTCTTCTAATCTTAGTGTATTGATCAGAAAAAAAGGCTAGGTCTCAATAAAACAATGTCTTTACATGATGATACTTCTTGGTAAACCCCATCTTATCTGTTTAAATGGTCCATAATCCACCAACACCTTCACACAGACACCAAAAGAAACCTCCTGACATCATTTACACCAACATGGACGTGCAAGAAGGCATCCTACAACTCTACGGAGGTTCTGTAGCCATTTAGGTGTTTGTTGCTCTTTCACATCTCTGCCAAAAGTATTTTCAGATCATCTTGGTGGCTTTTAGACGTTTCCAGATCTCGATACAATAATCCAACCACCTCGTTCCAGAGTAGACTCCTTCTACTGAAGCTTTGAGTTTCTTTGATGACCAACTTCTCCTTAAATCCCCATACATCTATTTTATAGAACCCAAGGAGAGACAACATTTGTTGCTTTAGCTCATGTATCAATACTTTGTATCGCGTTTGTATTAAACAGGTGCTGGATTGGAAAGGAACCGGGAAAATACATTGATTACATTTACCAAGGACCCGTCATTCTTGTACTACTTGTGAGTATACGGAGCGTGTAATATTCTCTAGAACTTCATCAGGGTGAGGTTAGCTGCAACTTTTTGGACCATACCAAATGTAGCGCTAGGGATGCCATGTAATACAAAACTTGGTAGGACTTTCACAATTACTGGGTGATGTGGGAATAGGAAGTTCTCAAATCAGAGGGATCTCAATGATGCGCGATGAGTTAATTCTCCTGGGAAGTATCTGCAAAGTTGGGACCTTTTAGGGTTGGGGTGTCTGCCGAAAAAGCATTGGGTACGTCATTGGGACACGTGCCGCCATCAATCGTTATGATACAAACACAGCACAATGATATATATATTTATATATATGTTTCTTTAATTTTTACTGCTTAAAGCTAAGAAAACATTATTTCACCAGAAAAAAATTAAACAGGGATCCTCCTGATTCTATACAGGAGAAGGATTGGAAACATGGATTAATTCAGTAATTGTCATTAATAAATCGCTGTTTAATGAATTCTGCTTAAAATCTATTAGACTTTGTGGAAGACGATACTATTTTTCTATATACATATATTGTTTCGCAGCAGGATCCTAATTGGCTTGCACAGTTATGATAATAAATGTTCTGGGGGTTTTAGTGTCATTCTGGTTCAGGGAAAATAAATTATTTTAATTTAATTTAAAAAAAAATTCTATTTAATATTTAAAAAAAATACTTTGACTTTTTCATACAGCTTCGGGGGCTGCGCCAACGCGATAGACATTAGAATGCAATGCGATTTAGCAGATTTCCTCGATTACATTGTGGTGTTATTATTATATTCCATGAATGCGGTCCATTCTTATGGGACTGGAAATATAATAGGCTGGCAGCGCATGCTAAACGGTTTTTATTAGCAGTGGGAGATTTCCTTTGAATATTTGGCTTCCGGGGAGAAAATTATGTATGAGTTTCTTATTTGAATCGTTCTCTCTGCTTTATTTGTATAAATATTTTCTCTGTTTTATTGATGAAATAATGTAATTAAGGGGGCACTCCTATGCCCCCCTGCAGCCCCAGTGAGAGTGCATCAATGCACATTCATTATGTGAAGTACTTGGCTTTAGGAGAAGCTGCAGCATCAGAGCTGCAGTTCACTGCCCCCCCCTTCGTTTTTTGATTTCCATGCCAATTTTGGCAGCTTGAAGCCAGAAACCAGTGGTAGGAGGGCACCCCTCCCCCTAAATGTGCGAATGCGAGGGGGTCTTCTGCGACCCAATGGAGCTCTAGCGCAAGCCCTGGTAAGCAGGACATGTTTGGCCGAATGCATGTCCTGCAGACCAAGGAGCTAAAGGAAGGTGCTTCAGATTAGACCCTGAGGGGCCACTCGGTTATTGTGTGCATTAAAGTCCATAGGATGGCTGGAGTTTCCCATTATTTTGGAGTTTGTCCTCAAACTTCACCACAGGGGTCTTCAGGATCTCCGCGCAGGTTCCTGGCCACCTACCTGGTGGTGTAGTGCATTCCTTCCCTTTTTGTCCGGGATGGAATAGCCGGCTGTCACACAACAGGTTAAAAGATGCATATTATTTTTCTTCTAGTTTTATTCGTCCCTTTTTTTTCTAGATCCAATATATTGCATGTTGTGTTTGCCCTTGAGGCAAAGCCGTGTTCAATTTATAGAGCAAAATAAATTAATAGCGTCCTGTTAGCTTTCAGCTATTACAGTAAACAACTGCAACTCAGAGCGATATCCTTGGTGTATCTGTGAAAATGAATATTAACCACGAACTCAAAAATATTATTCTATCCACAAAATTCTAACACGTTTTATCTTTAGTATAAATATTGCTCTAAATTGTTCTTTATTCCGAGTTCGGGCCCATAAAATAATATCGATTTTCTTACAGTAACTTGGCTTGACCAGGGAATGCTCAAAATAGTTAAAAATCAAAGGTTTTTGGGTGACAGGAGACAGGTAGGGACAAGGCAGAGTCATTTAATCTGCAGCAGGTTCCGCGGGGGCGGGTCTATTACATAAACAGCTTAGGCAGCCTTGTAGTTTTACGGGGTGAAGGTGAAACAATAAAAAATACTAAAAAAATAAGAAAATGATACCTCACTTCTGCATATAGCTTATATCCTTTTTTTTGTTGTGTTAAGGATGGACCCCTTGAGAAATCTTGTGGCTTTGGGCCACCAAAACGTAGGACCACCATTGAGCTTCCATTTAAACATGAACACTCAGGACCCAGTTCCCTACATGACCTTCCTCTATTTTAGTAGCAAATTGTTACTTGTCCGGAAAATGGCCCATTGGCCATCTATATCCTTAATTGGTTCTTGTTGGGAAGTCCTTAATCTTACATTGTTAGTCCTGGGTAAAAATTAGTGGTGGTGGCCTGGGGGCCATTTAATTACTGGGGAGGGTGAGAGGAGTAATATTTAAGCATCATGGTGCATGGTATGTATGTTTTTAACATTTTTCACAGTATCTATATGTAAGTGTACCATATTTTTAATTATTCCCTAATTTCGACTAATAGTTACTGCACAGTTAAGGATTTGGGATTATAAAACAGGAGTGCAGGGAGTCGTGTATATAACATATAATCCACTGACCAAGGGATAAATCAAAAACACGATAATAAAAAACACACACAATACCGTCCACGAGCTAAACGGGGCATCAAAAATAGTTATGGACTCGATCAAACACAGCCGCGTATAATGCGTAGGAAAATTGGTTACATCAACAAGGGGACTATAAAATCTGATGTTAAAGGGGATTTTCCGCCACACTGGTTTTTTTACTAGTATCAGATGAAAAACACATTTTCAAAAATATGTTGCGGTTTTCTTTTTTTAAATACATTGTAGTTTTTTGCCCTATAATATAATGTTTTCAGGCAGCTGCATATTAGCCATTTGTACATGTTTCTCGATGCTATACCTGTATACAGCGCTGGGGGTTATATTACTGTATACAGCGCTGGGGGTTATATTACTGTATACAGCAGCGCTGGGGGTTATATTACTGTACTACAGCGCTGGGGGTTATATTATGTAGCGCTGGGGGTTATATTACTGTATACTAGCTGGGGTTATAATTACTGTATACAGTGCGGGGGTTATTACTGTATAGCAGCTGGGGGGTTATTACTGTATACAGCGCTGGGGTTATATTACTGTATACAGCGCTGGGGGTTATATTACTGTATACAGCGTCTGGGGGGGTATTACTGTGTATACAGCGCTGGGGGGTTATTACTGTATACAGCGCTGGGGGGGGTATTACTGTATACAGTGCGGGGGGGTATTACAGTATGCAGCTCTGTGGTTTACATTTTTTACCCCTATATGATAAGATAAAACATACCGGTACCGAAGCTGCTGAGAGTCAGGCTTTTGTGATGAAGATTTTGTGAGTTTTTAAGCAATAAAACAATATTAACCAGATTTTTTTTTTTTTTTTTTATTATATTGTGTTTTGAATCGCCAGCTCACAGCCATTTTCTCTTTTCTTTCAGATAAATTTTGTTTTTTTATTCAATATTGTAAGAATTTTAATGACAAAATTAAGAGCATCAACAACATCAGAAACTATACAATATAGGTAAGTATGTAAAGAAATTATAATCCCTTTGTTGGTTGATTGACTTCATATAACTGTGTGTAAAAAAAATATATAAAAATTGAATCATTTACAAAAAGTTATTTTAATGCTTTCAGTTGCTGGGTGTATTAATATCAGGTCATTTTATTTAAAAATGTATCAAAAATATTTTATATGACCCTTTTGCATTGGGCCGTAGTTATTAAAATATTTGGAGTAGAATATGTTGAAATTTGAAGAAAAAAAAAGAAGAAAATTCTGTGTTTCTTAACAGCTAAATAAGTGAATTTTTTATAATTATACATTTTTTAAATATAAATTTTTATAATTTTTCAGTGGCTTCTTCCTGGAATTTTAGGGCTACTTTTGAGGGTATACATAGTTAATTTTACATCAAATATGTTATTCTGGTAGCAAGGCTTACTTATAATAACAGTTTTTTCTCTTATAACATAAAAACCAGAATAGCTGTTTACCGCCGCTGAAAAATAACGCAATTTAGCCACCTTCTATACATCATTATAGAAGCTTCACAACACTGCCATAAAGTAAGAAGTAATATTGGAATATGTTTTTCATTAAAAAAAAAACAGGATAGAAAAAAAAATAAATGACAACAGGAATTTGTAAAAAAAAGAGAGTAAGAATTTCTGATTATTATTAGTTAAAAATTATTTAAAAAATACTGCTTCTAGATTAATGCCGCCTTATACGAGCCTCCTGCCCCAACCCCCCCCCCCCACAAAGCTCCAGGACAATACCATGCGAAGGGCAAATACCCATAGCTTTATTATATGAACAGCCAGTGAATAACACCATCGCGGCCAGCGGCATAGGGTGTTGTAAAACCTCGGTTTCCTAGAACATAATCCTGGTCGTGCCGTGGGAGGAGCCTCAGTTCCGGCCCCCGAGGACCGATACATTCTTCTTATTTTTTTTTAAAGGTTTCTTCACTACTCTGCCAATACAATTACATTAAAAAGTAACAAATAACAGCTTGAAAAGTTCCATATAAGTCTCTAAATGTAACGCGTTCTCCGCTGTGTCTTGCAGGAAAGCTGTTAAGGCCACTCTGGTTCTCCTCCCTCTCCTAGGAATCACCTACATGCTCTTTTTTGTGAACCCCGGAGAAGATGACGTCTCGCAGATAGTTTTTATTTATTTCAACTCATTCCTGCAGTCTTTTCAGGTAAAATACACTACAGAACCGCGTAAATTTTATTAGTATTTTACGTCTCAGTGCTGGGAGAGAGCCTAGGGGACCTGACTTAGCACTTCCTCCAGGAGAAGGTCCCTCGGCCAACCCTGCAGAGCAAATGAGATCAAATCTTCAGCTAGAATCGTAGAATTTGAGGCCAGATTGTAAGCTTGCGAGCCGAGTCTCTCCACCAAATGTATCGGTTTGTCTCAGTCTGTCCATTCTCGTCTTGTCAGACCCCTTGAATTTATATTTTGTATTAAGCGCTGCGTAAACTGTTGGCGCTATATAAATAAAAGATAATAATAACCTAGTCTGCCTGTTATTCTTGTCCTCGGTCTCCTAAAAAAGACCTAAGCCCATCGAGTCCTACATTTTCACTGATCCTTCCTGCTTTTGATTCAAAAGAAGGCAAAAAACCCAATAAAGCTATTTTTCAAATTTTGCCACTTTGGGGGAAACGTCCCCCTCGACTCAAAAAGGCGATCAGATTTCTCCTTGGATCGAGAAGCTCTAAAACATTATTGTTTATTCTGTCATTTATACCCCTGTATGTTCTGCTTGTACCCTTGTTGGAGGCATCCGGTGTATCTGATAGAACCCCTCTCTCTGGCAGTGGATTCCGTACCTTTACTGCCCTCACTATAAAGAGCCCCTTCCTCTGTCGTCTATGAAATCTCCGCTCTTCCCGTCTTAGACAACGACCTCTAATTCTTCGTACGTTTCTGTTAATGAATAGTTACCGAAGAGCTCTTTATATCGGCCCCGCACATATTTATACAGCGTTATCACATCCCCTTGCTTTAGCGTGTATACATGCAACATTTTTAGGCTCTCTTCATAACCAAAATCTTCCAAACCCCTCATTAAGTTTCTAGCCCCCCATTTGCACCTTTTCTAGTTCCATAATGTCCTTTTTAAGACCCCGTGTCCAGAATTGCACCTCATTTTCAAATTGAGGTCTTAAAATTGACTTACGAAGAGGCACGATGGTATCGCCCCCCCCCCCATCAATCAATAACCTGTTGCCTGCATGCCTTTGCAGCAGCTGACTGACATTGTGCACCATTGCTAAGTCTGTTATCGCCAATGATCCTAACTAATTTTGTGTCATCAGCAAACATATATCGATATCGTTTTGGAGATGGGGGGTCCCCATAACTGCCACAATACTCTAGGTGAGGTCTGACCAGGGATCTGTGATGGGGCAGAACCTCCTCCCTCTAATTGCTGCTAAATCTCCCACATTAGTGAATAAACTAAGTGCGCTGGGATTTAACACCATATCCCACCTCTACCAAGCTGTGCTGGGACAGGTAGGTAGGAGGTCGGGGACCTCACACTCGCCTCTGACCCCCTTCTCATATATCTTTCCACCCCACTGTAGATTATGACCCATAGCTGCCAACTATCCTGTTTATTACATTTAAGCCCCTGACCCCCTTGCTGCAGCATTCCCTCGTTTAAATACACTGTACACCTCAGCGCCCCGCTTGCCTTCTCGTTATCACGAATAACAAACTAACCAAAAGATGCTTTATATGTTTTTTTTTTTTCCAGGGTTTTTTTGTGTCGGTGTTTTATTGCTTCCTGAATGGGGAGGTGAGTACAGCGCATGCACGGCTTAAGTGTCTTAAACCTCTTCTTGTAGCCCAACGAGCCGCGGCAGACACATCCGATATTAAGGCCGCCGGAGCAACATGCGCTGCCAGATGAAACGCGGCAGAGAAAAGTAAAGCGTCCCCGGAGCAATGACATCTTTCCCGCTTAATATTAAACATATTGGAAGTGGGAAGATCTCCCCCCGGTACTCACTCAGATCCCCGAGGAGGGCAGCTACACTCACAGCTTCTTAGTAGGTTACCGTGGGAACGCGGTGGAATAAATGAGTAACGAGTATCAACATCGGCTGATCCAGATAATTAAAGGGACGCTCCATCCATTATATGCGGCCCCTTTAAATTTTCATGGCGCACCTCTAGAAAATGCACAGGGGGGTTCTGCCCCTTCCTTACCCCCCCCCCGGGTGCTATCCATGCAGAAGACGTGTTTGCGGGGAAGGGGTCATGCGTGGAAAGCGCTCCCGTTAAGTTTAATGGAAGCTTTTTTCTGCCACCGATCACTGAATTAAAACTGGAACTCCGAGCTTTATCATGGGGGGAACCGTTCCTAATTTAACCCTTTAAGGGCCAGGCGAGATAAGCAAAACACGTAGTATAACACATTTCTTTGTAAGAGATTTAACACCTTCTGGACTCTTCTACTTCTATGAAAAGTGTTGGGTTTTTTTGTTTTGTTTTTTAAGTATTTTGAGTTTTATTGATTTGTCCTTGGTTTTTATATTGGAGATTAAACAGCCAATGGCCCCTTCGAAGGCTTCAATTACAATTCCCGTCCCCAATACACCAGTCCTGTACGTTTCTGTAACATTGTACGAAACGCCGCATCTCCATGCCATAGAACATTTGATGTAAAATCACTCATTCCGGAATTCTAACGCGGCGTGCAGTTTCTTTATCGGTGATTTCCCCCCCTCCCCCGTCTACTAGCAGACGATGTCATCTCTTAAAGCAACAAACACATCATTTTTTATCTTTATCGTGACAGTTCCTCGAAATGAATTTTAACTGCCCCCGATTTATTCCCTGCGCGGCGGAGCCTCTGTGCTGCACGGGGAATGGTATTTTTTTATCATTTATTTTAAAACGTTGCAATACAGTTTTTTTTTAGTAATCCAGACTTTTCATTCCCTATGTCGGCCGGTGATGCGGTGAGAAGAAAATCACGTCCGTGTCTTCTCTGCCAATAGGAAATCTGGATTTGGCTCTTCCATACCCGCCCCCGGGGAACCCCCGTAGCAGAGTGTCTCTATTTAAATGGTTTAAATGTTACCAAATCCACTTCAGATATTTTCTTTTGTTATCCGTCTTAAACAATATATTGGCAAACATCCAAATCCACCAGCAGATCGGCCCCCATTCGGCCCCCATCTAGTTGCTCGTTTCTCCTGCTATAAAGACTCAAACCTTAATCAGTCGCTGGTCTCCTCTTAGATTCAGGAGCCGTATGTCTATCCCATGCATGTTTACATTTCCTCGCTGTATAACCCTCTACCACCTCTGCTGGGAGGCTGTTCCACTTATGAAGCCTTTCTTACATTACATCAAAGCCTCTGACCCTTTAGTTTGAGATTATGGCCTCTTATAACATTTCATGAAATAAAAGATCCCCCCTGTACTTTGTTAAGATGATAATATGGAATTTGTAAGCATAGTTGCCAACTGTCCTGATTGGGCTCAATTGCTTTTTTATCTCATAGTTACTAAAAATTCCAGCCGTTAGCAGCCCACCTCCTGCACGTCACGGACTCTCAAGGGTAACGTTTTCCCCGATCTTTGAGCCGTCAATACTTGAGTTGAATTTTCCAGATTAGAAGCGACGGACTCTCGGGGAAAAGCATTTATTCGGCCAAAACAGCTCAGCCTATTTTCTGGGTAAATCAAATAGAAATTTACTTTTAAAAATGCAATATACGGCGTGACATGCGGCGCATGGTGCGTGAAGCAAATCGGAGCGGATCGGCGCCCTTAAATTAGATAATAACCGGAGACGCCTGAATCCCGCGAGCCACCGGCGCTGATCAGAAGCCGTCGGAGGAATATCTGATGACGAAAATCAGTTTTCCACCCCAAAGAGTACTGCGTGTGGAATTTTATGACTGCTGTGGCTTGACAGCCTCTTTCACCCAGACTGCAGTGGGATGCCAGGCTTTGGTTGAGTATTATGGGAGTTGGAGTCTGGTAAGCGTGAATTGACTATGGCCGGCTGATCCTCCAGTTAAATGAAAACTAAAGCCGGGCTTCTTCATCCCGACGAAAACAAAGAATGGACAACACGGAATAACGATTCTAAGATCCCACAGCGCTTCCATGTAATCATCTTTGGATCACCTACATGCTGGGGGGGTTGTATTACTGTATACAGAGCTGGGGGTTATATTACTGTATACAGCGCTGGGGTTATATT
>VKOC01000199.1:0-86403 GCA_009364415.1 Spea multiplicata
GCATTATACCCCCGACCCTACCTCTCACCTGTCACTGATACCCCTCCACACTAGCTCTCACCCGTCTCTGTGCCTTATGTTTGTCACCCCATTCCCTCAAGGTTGTAAGCTTGCGAGCCGAGCCTCTCCACCGAATGTATCGGTTTGTCTTAGTCTGTCAATTCTCGTCTTCTCAGACCCCTTGAATATATGGATTGTATTAAGCGCTGCATAAATTGTTGGCACTATATAAATAAAAGATAAAAATAATAATATTTACACATTTCTCTAATATTTTACCTTTAAATATCCAATCACCTCTCAGTCCCCTATAAATACTAACACTTCACTTCTTTGTCTCCCTCTCTTTACTGATTGTAACATAATGTCGGGTTTCTATATGTATTTTTATACTAAGGGACTTTTTTACTGAAATCCAGGCAGAATTATCCCCCGTGGACTCCGATGTACGCTCCTGTTCTAGCGTTTATATAATTATTCCCACCGATGACGTTTGTTCAGAGCCGGCACCGTGGGGCCACCATTTCCAGCGACAGCCCTGCCACGGAGTAACCAAATGCCCAATCGGTCCGTTGTCCCATAACTATTACCGGAGGTCATTCTGAAACGATCAGAATACCTCGAGACCCCCGTTAAAGGCATCACATGGAGCCATCAAGTTAATCCAGAAAATCACAAAACATTGAGCAAGATGCCTAAAACGGGGCCGATTCTGTTACGCAGATCATCAGCTAGTGGAATAATGCGGGATCTGCTGCGTCTCCGATCTACTAATCTCTGATACCAACGGAAGCTGAAGAAGAAAATACTCCTCACGACTCCTAACGTTGGTAGCGAGTATAAAAGGGCTGAATTTGTGAGGATGCGGTGGGATTATCAGATAACGCTCTCCTCTCGTTTTATTGGCTTTAACTGGGACAAAGTCCTCAAGGATTTCGCCAACATCTGTGTATTTTGTTTCCTCAAGGGTTGCGTCCTTCGCCGAGCTCGCGATATGCTTATGGTGCGTTTCTTAGTAATTAATGAGAAGGGTAACATGACAGGATGTGCCGCTGATAAGTACCCCCTTCCCAAAACGCAGGGACCTGGGGAGTTTGCAGCACGGATTCTGCCCCGACTAGATACTGAAGACCTCCAGCAAGACAGGAAGGTTCATCCCGAGCCTTTAATATAATCAATGATCTGATAACATCCTATTAGCTGCGCATGAAGTGACCTACAAGCCTCCGCCACAGCCCAGGAGAGGGAAGTATGACCCTTGGCTTGTAACATTTTGTCTCCGCTCCAGAAGGAAATCACATGTGTGGCACGAGCCTGACCTAGAAATGGAGCAGGGAGTGGGGTATTTTGTGAGAATACGGAAGGGCAGGGACTGCACAGATGAATCATCGCAACAAACATTATCCTGAGGAAAAACCTTGAGGGTGGATCGGCTCCGATAATTGCCCTTTCAGAGTAACAATATAAACTGTAACTGATCCCCGACTCGCGGAGGCTTAACGCGCCAAGCCGACCGTCAGTGAAACGGTCCTGGGACGGCGGACTGAATTCCGGACGTGCAATTATCTAGGATAAAAACCAGCATGTCTCCCCAGGGACCCAGCACTGAAACAGTTAACACAACAGAGACCATATGCACAGCAGCGCTCTAGGGGGCAAATAGAATCTATAATGTTTTTTTTAACAAACAATATGATAGTTCAGAATCCCAACGTGTAGGTGGCCATCTTGCCTTATTAAGAACCGCCCACTCCCATAGAAGCACCATTATGCAGACCTTGCCGATGAGATCTCATTCCTGGACACACAAAGATCCTTAACAGCGTCAGTAAATTGGTGTTTACCAGATACTGCGACAAGTTTCCAGAGCAGTCTAATAAGTAAACTTCCTCTGTGCCTCTTCTTCTTCTTCTTCTGTACCCATGGGCCAATTCGGGGGCAAAGGGACAATTGCCTCTGACCCAGAAAGATGGCAACATGCTCCAGGGGTAGGGATAAAGAGGTTAGTTCAGGGAGGAGACGAGATTCAGCTGGGTCATGTGACGTTGCTTCGTTAGTGCTAGTGTCTACGTGTTAGTGAGTGTCTGTGTGTGTTAGTGTGAGTGGATATGTGTGTGTGTTAGTGTGTGTGTCTGTGTGTTAGTATGAATGTGTGTGTTTGTGTGAGTCTGTGTGTGCTAGTGTGAATGTCTGTGTGTTAGTGTGAGTGTGTGTGCCAGTGTGAATGTCTGTGTGTTAGTGTGAGTGCCCCTCAAATTAGGCTCTAAATGAACGTGTGTTAATATTATCGTCATTTGGAATATTGTCAATATTGAGTCACTCTTTGATTAAAGAGTTGGTAAGAAGAATAAATTCCAAGAAGTTAAACCCGAGTCCCTCAGCTTGCACTGTGGTTTTGTTCATTTACATAAAAGCAGAACGATAACTCCCATCACATAAAGCTGTCTGTAACTATATTTACTGAGTGTATACTCTGCTTGTCTCACACTCAGTATGTGAGAATGATCACTCTCACCCTTAATAATGTATCTGCAGACAGGTGACGCTCCGACTCTCATTCCTTTTGTCAACATTCAGATAATGGCCTGAAATATAACATGGAACGTCCAAAATATTTCATTCATTTCGTTAAAAGCTGAAATGGAGCAAAACTCACAACTCTTTTGAGTAAAATAATACAGAGTTACCTGCATCCGGCCGCCGTCCTCAAAAGAGTTTGCGCTTCATTAAGGTTTGTGATTTTTAACGGGGCTACAAAATGACAGCTTATGGATACAAATGCGAAGGCACTTTAACCTTTGAATTGTGGGGCATCTCAAAGGGTTAACTGTTTGCTGTCCGGCCGGCGCTCACATTATAGATCTCTTGTGATCGTCTCTTTCCCTGACACTCCTGGTTATACGCCGGCTGGGGATTGGCTGAGAACCAGGAGCAGAAATTCTTTTTGCCGCCTTTTGCTCGATTCTTTATTCTTTTTATAATTTCCCCTTTATCTTTTTGTCGACTTAATTAATAAACACGATAGATGATATCATGTTATATACACATTGTGTTAATAATAATTACCCCTGGCCCTCTCTGTGGTGGGGCAGATCTGCGTAACGTTTCATTACATCAGAATCACAATATATCATCAGCGAAACGCGCCGAGGCCACAGCTTTGCTTTTAAATGCATTTCTAGCATTCCAACAAATATTTTCCAAAATGCTGTTTTATTTCGAAGTACTTGTTTAAACTCAGCCCAGCTGTTTATAGTCTATACTTAAGGGATTTCGTGTAAAGCGCGAAGGCTTCTCCCCGCGAAATACCCTGAAATTACGCCTTTGAAATAAGCGCCAATTGGAGGTCACATGGAGGCCGCCGAGGACGCGCCAGCATTTATCACGGAGCAGAAACGATGTCCGCCGGCTGGGGTTTCCAACGTGCGACCGACACAAGGAATATATTCCACGGAGCAAAGTAACATAAGCCAAGAATGCATGAAATTTGGAGTTTCTTTCCCAAAAAGAACCCTTTTTTACCCTCAAAAACAATTTGTACGTTTCGTTTAACTTGTAAATACAGAGGCAAACTATTTAAAGACTCCTCCCGTCATTGCTTTTATACCCTGCAATTTTCTTGATATATTTTTAGTTCATATGAATAGAAATTGCATATTTTTTTTATGTACGAAGCAGAAAACGATTATTTGGAAGAGAAGTAATTGCGGTGAACGTGAAAGCGAATCCAACGTTGACTTCATTCTAACGATTAAACGACCTCACGGATAACAATACGTTTGAGATCTCCGTGCGGATCCAGGCCCAGACTTCTTTAGGGCACCGGGGGGGGGGTTATTCGGGTTCGTTAATTAGACATTATTACTTTAAGCACAGAAACCCAGAACCTGCTGGCAGATCGGCCCCCGTCTGGTCGCCCGTTTCTCCTGTAAAGACTCAAACCTTAATCAGCCGTTGGTCTCGTGTTAGATTCAGGAGCCGGATGTCTATCCCATGCATGTTTAATCCCCTCACTGTATTACCCTCTACCACCTCTGCTGGGAGGCTATTCCACTTATCTACCACCATGTAAAGAAATGCAGTCTTTAGCTTAGCTAACCCTTTGCTCCAGCGAAAGATGACATTTTATTAATATTTCCAGATGTGTATATGCATTATTTATTTATTTCATTTATTATATTTATTTGCTGATAAAAGGAAAGTAAACGGATAGAAAGTCTACCGGGTGAAGGATGAGGTTTTTGGTTATTAGACGGCATCTCATCCACCGCATCGAGCCAATGTTTTGACTCAGATTTTCAAAGGTCTTCCTCGGGTCTCCCTTAAAATAACCGAGTGTTTTAGTGACTTTCCAACATCTGCCCCAATCTGAATAAGTTTATTTACAGAATAAAGAGCGTATTGTTACCGCGGGGCGAATCCACTTACAGGCGCAGGAGGTTTCCCAAACGGCGCAGTTTGGACGCGATCCACAGGATACCAGCGGCGGTTATCAGATGGGAATCGGCTCCATTATTAAGGCCTAAAAGGTTTAACAATTCATTTAATGTCATTAAGATGATTTCCTCAACCCCACCGGATCATTTACACAGATGGGACTTCCTAACCGGGGCTGATCACAACGTTAACCCTTTAATGACATGGAGGGTCTGTACTGAGTGGGCAATTGCAGTGCCCAAGGTGTTCCAACATGAGTGAGTCGATACAATCGGCCCCTCCACTCTGAAAAAATCTACCCCTCAACCCCAAGAATCTGCCCCTCCACTCTGAAAATCTACCCCTTAACCCCAAAATCCTGTCTCTCCGCAACAATCCACCCCTGATGTCCAAGAACCTGCTTCACCATCTAACAATCTAGCTGTCCGGCCCAGGCATCTGCCCCCTGACAATCTGCCCCCTGACAATCTGCCCCCTGACAACGAGTCCGTCCAACAGGGGGCGTACGGCTCCGACACACATCACAGCCACGATCAATTATTACTTTTCCTAAAACTTGGCGAAAAAAGTCTGCAGTTCTATCTGGAACGATCTTTATTTCCATAACTTCCTGTCTGCGGAGTCAGCGCCGGGTCAGGTTTATAGGAAATGTTTGAGCAAAGCGACCAAAACACAGCGAAGAGGTGGAAACGCCGGCGATGACACAGATTGCAGATAGCGGGGTGATACGCTGACAGGGACTTTCTAGAAAGGCAGTTAATGGGTTAAAAGGGACACTAAAATAAGGGTTTTTGTTTGTTAAAAGCCCCATTTTCTGTTATTTATGCGCTATTGACCTCCGTTCTCAGACCAGCGTCAGCTTCTTCCTATGGTTCTGCTTCTTCAGATGTTTTTACACAGAGGTCGGTGAGTAGTTTAGGGGCCGATAGACACAAAATACCCCTAAAGAGAGAGAGCGCTGGCCGGACCCCGGCTTTCCGGTGATTATTTTCATTTGGAATTTTTTGTTTTCTAAGCAACATAAAAAGGAGACAAAATCATGAATTATTTTCCTGCGTTTTCAATGTGAAAATTTGCAGAAATTGAAGTCGGCTTCAGCTTAATATCAGGATGTTTTTGGCCAAACGATGCACAGAACGTTAAGCTTCTTATCAATCGATAAATAAAAATATATTTGAGGAAAGAGGGAATTGGAACCCAGAAGGAGCCTTTCGGGCTTTGTTGGGGGACGGATCCCGCATCTCCCCGGCCTCGATCCGTTCATCTTCAGGAATTACCATAAAATGCATAATTGTGTGAATGAAAGCGAATGTTTTTCGGTGATGCGGGAGTGCGGCTTCACATCCGCTGCAGCGGCGGCCAGATACGGAGAGGATGACGCTCTGAATGAGGATTAGCCGGATCCCTTTTTGATTCTCCGGTTACGAGGCGCACAATGGATGAACATAAGCTGGAAAATCAGCTGAATGAACTTTTTCGGATCATCCTCATTGTCTGGGCGGTTTTGGGACGGGAAGGCCGCGGGTTCCACGGGTGCCAAAAGCCATTCAGCAGGAAAGTGGGCCAGACTGGGGAACGTTTGGCCGAAATCCAACGCAATCTTCTGTAAGGACGGATCATAACTGCTCTGCCCGGGACCCGCTTTATCGGCTCGCGTCGTCGCATCACAAGGACTTTGTTACAGAAATGAAGGATGGGGGTAATAAACCCAATTAAGGAACTGAAAGTGGCAACTGAGAAAACTGCCCAAAATACACCGTACAACCAGCATGGATGGGTGGGGGGGGCACCATTCTCCCCGCGTGCTCGCGGCACGAAGATCCCGGTAAAAAATCCGATTCTGAACAACTTCAACCGTTTCCGTGTATAGAACCCGAAGTGGAGATCATTAAAGTTCTGATCTGAAAATAAACATCTTGGGTTGAATGAAATCTGCGGGAAAGGAAATTGTTTCACGGAGTGATTATTGATTTTAATTGTTTCAATGAAATCCTACAGAACTGATCTCTCTTTGTCTAAAAGGAAATGACTAACAAATAATATCTAACTTATCGTCCTATTAACGAGAATGAATGAAAGGATGTGTATGTAGGTATGTGTGTATGCGCGTGTTCTCTGTGTGCATGTATGGATACATGTATGTGCTACATGTATGTGTGAATGTTCATGATGGTAAAAGAACATATAATAAGCTATTTGCCCTAATACAGTCCTAACCTGAGCATCACGACGAAGGGGGGGTAACAATGAATGCCTGAGACGGCCCTGCTCCAGGGCAGCAGAACGGGACGGAGTCTCCAGTTTGGGGGGAATTATTAGTAAAGCAGATGTGCTCGGCGTCTGATTAGAGGATCTACGAAATGCATTTTTCACTTTGTGACATTGTTACCTGTCTCCAATACCCAGTATTTCCCAGGATCCTCTTGGCCTCTCTTTCCGGGTCATCATCACCTTTTTTATATAATAATAAATCTTGTTTTATAATTGGTGGAGAATACAGGGAGGAGGAGCTTTAAATGAGTTCAAAAATGCCCAAAGAGCCTCAAAAATCTGTAATTAAAATATGTTCCTAACTGTCAATGGTTTAAAAAGATCTGAGCGGCGGGACGGACCGGGACCTGCCTCTAATATATTATTATATGAAGATATATCAGTTATTGCTGATCGAGAAATCGCGCTAATTGAGTTGTTACAAGTAACTATTTTTGCAACAATGTTTGTTCAACAATGAAAGGCATTCCAGACTCCTGCAGCCGAGAGCCATGGATACAGAGAGAAGCGATCAATGCGGAGAAAGTGACGGCTCCGCACACTCTTACAAACCTCCCATTGTTTCAGAAGCCGCAGCCCCCCCTCGTCTCCAGCAGGGGGCGCACCGACAAGACAATGCAACTTAACCACTTTGTGCCTGGGACGTCTCTGCTGCCCGGACTGCTCACATTCACACAAGACTCAGTCTGAAAATACTAGAATTTTAATGACCGCAGAATTTGTAATCCGGATTGTTTTAAAAAATCGTAAATTGGCATTAAATTGCAGCGCGGGGCATCCTTAAATAATCAATAAATATGTCATCTAACATTTCCTTCAGCGAATATTATTATCTGTGACCAAGCGATATAGACACAATTCTCTTTACCAAATACCCTTTCAGATTGTAAGCTCTTCAGGCTATCCTGCATTTATATATATATAGATATATAGATATATATATATATACTGTGGTATATATAATATATATATATAGTAGTATATTATATATTATAAAGAGCTTTAATATAAAATGAAACCTTTTCATTGGACTAACTTCCCATTTTAAGGACTAACTTTCGAGAGACTCATCCTCTCTTTATAAAGTATTGCTTTAGACTTAAGAAAGCAAGGGTGGTTCTCCCTCATCCTAGTCCAATAAAAATGTTTTATTTATTTATTTTAATACTTTATATATTTTATATATATACTATATTTATATTATGGAGGCGTTTTTAGTTTTTCATTTGGAAGCTCGCGCTGTTCACGCATCTTTCTCTATTCTTTGTTCTGCAGGCGTTTGTGTTTTTTTTTTTAATAAATGGTCATTTTTGTAATTTGTTTTTAGATAAATAAAGGAAAGGAGGCAAATTTATTTCAAAGGAGTTGAAAAGTTGCAAGAGACTGGAATCTGACACTAGAGGGTCAGAGGCTGGAATAATCCCCGCTTACTGTACCTGAACACCCCCACCCCACTAATTACCTGCCCAGGTATTCAGGCTGATGCTGGGGAAGGGACGGGGGCACAAGGTGCGAAGCAGGGGTGTTTGGGGACTTCAAATGGTCTTTCATTTGGTTCCTTAATAAATCAGTGAAGACTAAACGATAAAAGCCAAGTGGTTTAGACAACAATGGTCTGTTCTGTACGGAGCTGTCCGAAAGTCTGGCCATTTTTAATAAATGGCGATAAGATGTGTACAGTCCGGGGGGGGGTAGGTAGCCTCCCCACCCTGCCCCTGCCACCGGGGCACATTCTATCATCCTTCACATGTATCCAGAAAATTAAAGGGTAAAACAGTAGTCAAAAAAGGGAGGGGCAGTTAGCTGGGTGGTAAACTGATAAAAACTGAGCCCCCACCCCGCTATATCAAACAGGAAAAGCATCCGAAGCTTAAAGTTTGCAGCTCCATGTCTGACGGCTCTCACAGCTCCCACTGATCCGCAGGGCAGGGAGATGCGCAGGCATGGTGGCGAGTGAAGCAGGATGGGGCATTCCGGGTGCTGCACCCCATCTCCTGCTGGCTGCTGTGAGCCTGCGCGCCATGACGGCTCCGCAAAGCGCCTCTGCCTTCTCTGCAGGTAACAGGTGAATTTGCGGTTCTTGTGCTGGCATTTTACATATTTTTTATTTTATTACTTTTTATAATAAGTTCTTATTTTACTAACCCAAACTCTGCTGATCGTGGCCACGGAGCTGTGTGCGGGGTGTTGGTGGCTGCTGCCAGCACCGAGGTCCCCGTGTGACCCGCATACTAATCCCCTGGACCCTTGATCGGGGGGTGTGAGGGATCGGCCGGACATGCTCACCCACCCCTGGGATTTACAAACACTCAGTGACTGAACCGGCCGCTCACAGCACTGCAGGGGGCGCTCGCCTGTGATCCCTGAACCCCCCTGTTTGGGCGCAGCAGGACCCCCCAGATCTGTCCGCTCTCGCAGAGCCAGCAATCCAGGAATATGAACAGGAAGACAAGACGCTGGATACTCCACATCATTCTCAGTCTGGGGATTGTCTACATTAAGATCGGGTGAGTAACGTGACAAACGGGGCCACTGGCCACACAGCATAGGCTAGTGATGGGGCTATTGATGGCGGTCAGTGTTAAGGAATAGTATGGGGCTAGTGAAGTGGCTGGTAATTGGGTTTGTGACAGACACCAGTCAAAAGGAGCCAAGAACTTTGGGACATTGATGTGGGCCACGCTCAGGGGCCACAATGAAGGTCTTGGCCACCTCTGGTTAGGGAGAGTCAGTGAGAGAATGAATTCATTTAAAACATAACATTGTATCTGATCATATGTAACACTGTATATAAAGCACTGTATATAAAGCACTGTATATAAAGCACTGTATATAAATGACCGGATGGAAGCGTAGATACAGTCCAGGCACCGCATGCCGGGGACCGGGGAACGTTGGGGCTCAATGCTTCGGGGTCCATCTCATAGGATGGGGGAGATGCAGTCACATTACGGCCAAAGAGCCACCGTCATCGCGTAGCGTCCATGTCTGAATATCTCTGCAGAGACAGAATCCTCTTCTCTTCCTATATACTAAGCATTAGAATGTCAGCTCTTCTGGTTATTAGGTTTCCTCACCTGTCCCCCTCTCTCCTTCGCACTCTCTGCGTATCTCTCTCGGTGGATTCACTCTCTGTCGCACTCGCGTTTCACTTGGCAATTAGTGAGTGGTCCTATCGTAAACACGAGACTTGTGTGACATTGCGAGGGTCCCTTTTTGGGGGGGATCTATAAACCTCGGATTGGACTACCCATAGATTCCCTAAATTGTTTCCCCTCCAACCATTGGTCCAAACGATACGCGCCTTTCCCCTGGTATCAGGTGCTCATCGGGGCAGGAGTATCGCATTTAAAGTGTATCTGATATCAGCAGCCATCACTTTATTTACCTTTAATCATCGTTTCCTAATGGTTTTTAATGGTTTTTAATGGTGATTTCCACAGATCTGGTATTTTTTCGCCCCGTGCCGTGAAGTCTCTGAACTCCTGTCATTCCGTGTGCGTTTCTGATTTACGGCTCAGGATGCTCCGACACGTTTTGGCAGAAGCCGCAAGGTTTTTATCTCTGTTATAATTATAGAAAAAAACCCGATAAGGAAAAGGCGCGGTTTTTAAGGCCACAGAATTTACACGATCTTTCCTTTCCACGTCACGCGTCGGTTATTAGGGTCTGTGTTTAGGAAAGAAAGGGACACCTCGGGGCTGCTCAGATACTCAGCACTGCGCGGAGTCGCACCGGGCACGAATATTTGTATTGTCAATTAACCTCTCGTCTTCGGGGCAATCGATACGGGAAGCGGTTTAGGGATTAACCCGGCTGTGTGTTTAACAGATATCTCCTGGCAGCCATTAAAATACAAAGAACGATGATCGGGGAAAATAAAGGAATTTACTAAACCGTAAAACCCGCAGAAATAAAGGAAGGTGGTCTGTGATGCTCGAGACTAATTTTAAGATTTAGTTACAGAAAGAAGAGTTGTTTTTAGGCAAATAGGATCAGTTTTTGGCAAATAGGATCAGTTTTTGGCAAATAGGATGAGATGCGGCTGACGGAGAGATAAACTTCTAACGTATAAACTCCGACGCTCCTGTTTCTATGACTCGGTTCCCTTATAGCTCGTGTCGCTAAGTCTGCCGATGCCGCCGGCCACCTCCGGGGGGGAATTCTTTTAAGGCACATTTGTGGGGTTTTATGTACACTGCGCATCATCACAAAGATTTTGTTTTTTAAATACTCTTGCTTATAAAAATGATCTGCAAATATTTCTACATACTGTCTGAAGAATGCCCCAAGGCATCAATAGCTCATTACCTGTATCTGTAAATAGCAGAATCAGTTGTCCCCGGCTGTTTCACATGTAATTCCACATAAAGCCTCCAGGGCATTTAATGTAACAAGACCCATAGCCAACATTCGCCCACTGACCAGATCCTTTCTGTGGTCCCTTTCTGAGTTTTCCTGTCCGGTCTTGTTCTGTAAGCGGTGAATATTGATGGCCTGCCAAACATTTTTTGAGTGTCAGTGAGGGACAGGTTGGAATTACGGGCACCGGGGCAGAACATTCGCTAGACCCTCCTCCCAGCACAGCTGGACCGGCTACAGTATCTGTGACTTTTATTTTTTAAGATTAAAACGTCGGATCCTTTGCTTAGAAAGGACCCTGCGACGATGCGACTCACTACACCCCATTCAGGTGAAACTATGTGGAGTTTAAAAAGATTGTAAATTTGCTGGAAATTCCCAGTAATTATGTTGTTTTCCATTTTTTTGTCTTCCTTATAATAGAGGTTTCTCTTCGGTGGTGGCTCTGGGGGCCAGCGTTATCTGCAGCAAGATCCCGGGATTGGCTCCCAGACAGCGGGCGATCTGTCTCAGCCGCCCTGATGCTATCATAGTGATTGGAGAGGGGGCTCAGATGGGAATCAACGAGTGTCAGTTCCAGTTTCGGCACGGGAGGTGGAACTGCTCGGCCCTGGGAGAGAGAACGGTGTTTGGAAAAGAACTGAAAGTGGGTACGTTTATCGTGTTTGCATCGCGCGGGGCTGTGGCCCCTACACATTGTACTAACCCGGGCTGGACCCTCAAAGAGCAGAATAATAAGCAAGATCTGTCCTGTCAATCAAATGCAAAACTGGGCCTGGGTAATGGGACAGCACCGGCAATACCACAAAAATAAATACAAAATAATATTTTATTAAGGAAAAGAGATTTCAAAAAAACCAAGAGGGGTTTGGCCGGAACCTTTAGACGCATCAACATCTTCTAATTAATCTTCTCACCCGAGTTGCTGGGACGTTGTGTTTTTAGACGCTGATAAATTCTCTGTTTCTTTGATATATGAAACGGTTTCTTCACGATAACAAATGCTACATTTTTTGAGTGAAGTTCAGAGGTTTTCAAATCCTCTTAGTTATGTCTTTGTGAGAACGTTAGCCAAACGGGCCAGTACTGGCAGTCTCTCCGGTGTTGGCATTGGGCGAGTCTCGTTACCGGACGCAGCTGAGCAGCCTATCAGATCTTCTTGCTGATCCCAGCCGGGATAGGCTGAGCTGATCATTGATGGATTAGTAGTAATGGTTAGCGAGATCTGCTGGAAGCTCCTAATAGATTGTAAGCTCCCAAGAACAGCCTTTGTCTCCTTCTGTACCAATCTTAACATGAGTTCATCTTAGTGTCTTATTTTAATGTTATTTTTGTAATAATGCCACAGAGTCCGCTGGATAATTTCTAATTATGAACAAAGGTTGATTTTACATCTGATTTTCACTTCAAAACAATCCTTTTTTTGCTTTTTTTTAACACATTTTCTCGCATTTTGATAAAGGTTTAAATAGCCTCATTTATCCGTCGCTATTGAGAGCTTCTGAAAAGCTAAGCAGACTCCAGATTATACAGAACTCTCAGTTTGGGATATTCGGGAAAATACAAAGTATCCAGGGAACCCCTCTGAGTGATAATCCTTACTGAGCCGGGGGCTTCATATTAAACATTTTAAACAAGAAGTTCTTTAAAGACAGAACTGGTGAAATATTTGAAGGAAGTTTTGTATTTGTAAATCTTAGGAGCATTTTTTTAATTTACAATTGATTATTTTGGGACACTTTTCAGAATAATTATTAATATTATTACTATGGAAGCTGCATTGTAAAAAGCAGATAGAAAGGGTGAGTGATGGGGGGGAGAGAGAAGGAGGGGGGGCAGAGTTAGTCTGTGAGTGTATGATGTTTGATCGCGTGTTGGTGTATGGTGTGTTAGTGTTAGCATGTGTGTGAGATACTGTATGGTGTGTGTTTGGTGTAAGTGTGAATGTATGGTGTAAGAATGACTATATGGACTGTGCTAATGGACAGTGTTAGGGTGGGTGTTATGGGGGCATATGGGGTTAAAGAGTATTTGAGGGTATGTTGTGAGAGTGCGTGTGTGTAAATGTATGATGTTGCGAGCATTAATTATTGTGTCTGTGTTAAAGCAAGTTAGATATGTGTTAGTATGTATGTGTGTGTTGTTACGGGTGGGGAGGGGGCTAGAAATACGGCGTTCAGGTGCCATTAACCCTAGGCTTACTCCTGCATATGAATCGCACCTTCTTCAGGGCAGGACTGGCAAGAGAACATTGGGGAGCAGCTGTCGTCTGTCTGGCCCCATTTTAAAGATTATGGGCCAGTGCCTAAAGGCTTTTTTATCTGCATTTCCACATCTAACCACCAGGGCGTCCACAGTAATAAAGGCTCTATGTGGTATTGATCCTTTCTGTGCCCCGTTTCTTGGCCAGAGGATGTTTTCTGTAAAATATATTCTGTGCTACTTTTTATGGTACAGGTTGGGTGGACTCTGTGTGAATGTCGCATGATTCTTTTCACTAAAATTAAATGAATATTTGTTAATTTTAACTATAGCTGTTTGGGAGATCATTGGTGATGATCCTGAGTACTCAGCCAGGGCAACGCAGCGCGATCAATAACAATTTTTCTATTCTGTGGATTTTCTTGTTTACTAAAATGCTCCCCCCCCAGAGGTGCAGATACTTCCCCAGTAACTCTAATATATAATACTGGGATTTCATGGTCTGAACTGGTTGGGCCCTTAATCATTTTCTCTTTGTTTTATTGAAATCAAATTTGGAAATTTTTACCCAGTTTTGGATACCTGTGCCCCACCCCCACCCCAAATAGTATTTCTGTATCATTTAAGTAGCTTTAGGGTCATGAAAATCGCTCCGGCATCACTGGCAGGTGCTTCCAAATAACTTTTGCTGTCGCGTATATGAAATATAATGTTATTCTTAATTACATTTTTAGCTTCATATTTGTGTCGTTTTATTGCCATAATTGCCCACTTTTTGGAGTCCTATCAAGTCACAAAGCAATTTCACCCGGAATTTGATGAATCTCTTCTCAAGCTGAGTTTTTTGCCCCACAGACAATATAAAAAAGGATCTCCAATGGAAAAAGCTGGCCCTAGGGCCATCCCCAGGACAGCCATGATCTATATTATAAATGTTACCGACAAGTAATTTGTATAGTGCTCTTTAATCCATTTCTTTTGTATTTAGATATTATTTCATTCTCTTTATGTTTTAGGAAGTAGAGAAGCGGCGTTCACATACGCCATCATCGCCGCCGGCGTGGCGCACTCCATCACCTCTGCCTGCACGCAGGGGAACATGAGCGACTGCGGCTGCGATAAAGAGAAGCAGGGACAGTTCCACAGGGAGGAAGGATGGAAATGGGGGGGCTGCTCCGCTGACATCCGATACGGAATTGGGTTTTCCAAGGTTTTTGTGGACGCCAGGGAAATCAAGCAGAATGCGCGGACGCTCATGAACTTGCACAATAACGAAGCTGGACGCAAGGTATGGCGATCATCCCAGGGCTTAGTGAGTGATCAGTAAATTGGGGTACAGCTAGACAGCCCCTGTCAGGGGGCTCAGTTAGGGCCGCCGTGGACCTCTGGGGTTGGAGGGGAGAAGATGAGACAAGCGATAAACACATTTATCATAACCACAAAGTGAAAATGTAAAAACAAACACACCGTGAACGTGTTGCATTCTTTTTTTCATTTCAAGTGCAATTCTCTCAATTCACCAGCAGGGCGGCTTACATTACCATTGCCTTTTAAAGTGATAAGTGAATGAGCTTGCAGGGGGCAAATAATGCGCGTCTATTTAGGGTATGTTTGGTGTCAAACTCCTGGCAAGGGTCCTATCTTAAAGCTGCGTCCACAAAGTAACAGCCACATTTCTGCTTCACAAGGTGCCTGTGAGGGTCAAAGTTGTTCAGATTACTTTTACTTTTCTGTTTTCCGCGGTTTGCCTGTTTTGTGCAGCTAAAATAATAATCGGCTTAACCAGATTAATAGATCTCTCAATGGCTTCCACAGAGAAAATGCCAAATGAAAATAATAAACAGGTTTTTCACCTGTATATTAGATGATTATGTCTTAAATATGGTGGTAAAATGTATTGGGTACATTGTTGCTTTATATAAACCAAATTAGGAAAGAAAGATACTTTTCATATAATGAAAATGTTATATTCTTATGTTAATAGTTAAACACTAAGAATACAGATTTCTTTCTTGCTACGTTTATAAGCCAAGTGATTTAGAGTTTGGGAGTTGGCTTTACTTAAGGGTCGAGAACATCGCTTCCTGAGCCCTAAGTCACATTCAACAATGGCTGAGGGGAGAATCATTTGTCATTCTGTGACAGAAACGTTTGGCCAGAAGCTGCGCCGCGATGCACGCGTTACTGCCCTGCATTGTGTGCTGGGACTATGAAACACGCGTGGGGCCCTTAGCCGTGTGCCAGTGGGAGCCCCCCATAGCCGGGACCGCAACAATCTACGCAGCGTATGTGTGGGACGGCAAATGAATCCCTCATCCTATTGCAATGTCTCTTCTTTGCAGCTTTTATTGGCAGAAATGTTACTTTGTATCACTAATGATGCCTATTTATTGTTTAATTTAGAAATATGTTGGGGGGCAGTAGTAGCGACTGCATTATATCTGGTTTTGTTGCTTTTTCTGGGGACCGAATGGCAGGAACTTGGAAATTATGACCCCAAAAAAGCCATCAAAAAATAAAATAAAATTTAGTATGAAGCACCGTAGGCTTTAATCTATTACTTTAATTATTTTCAAACATGGACGTCCTCCTGCTGGCTCTCATCCTGGGATCAGCCGACCTACAACCTGCCAAAAAGGTTCCGGATCCGGGCCGAGGAGTCTGCAGAGAGGTCTACCGAGTTCTACCGAGTTCTACCGAGATCTAAAAGCTTCAGCTTAACTTTGTAGCTACTGAGTTTCCTTGAGATTTTCTACCAAGCTCAGCTGGAAACCTGTCCGGCGTGGGGCTAAGTGAGCACGCTCCATGAGTGTATACTCCACCAGTGTTTATCTCTCACTACATATCCGCACCGTGATCTCACTCCTGTGTTGTGTTAAAAGCACCCGGGGCGCAGGGTTAATGCGTATTCCAAGTTTACAGAGAGTATTTCATGTGTCGGGTGAGACGCTTCATAGCAACCTAAGCCCAAACATGCCTCTAATTCGCACCTTCCCATGACTCCCCCTGAAAGGTAGTGAAGCCGGATTTGTGTGAGATCAGATAAAATTCTGACACCGCTGATTATACTTTATATATTTTGTTTTAAGACGAGATCTCCCGGGGAGATTAGTCTTATCGAAGAACACTTAGATTGCATTATAGAGCGGGGTTAGCTCTGACAGATATGCTCTGCGTCTTCTCACTTTCCAAAGATTACACGACATTAATGTTCTGAATTATGGATGAGAATTCAACAGAACAAAAGCAGAAATCCCGAGGATAAGTTTGGCATTAAGTCAGTTTTATCAGTTTCAGTTAATCACACATATTCCACATTTCATTTCATCCTCCCTTTTAGTTGAGGTTTAAAGAAGAATGTTCTGTATGTGTGAGAATGAACGGCAATCAGTCGCAGATAAGGAGACAAATATTTGATTCATTGTATCTTCTAGGAGCCGATAAATGCTGCTTATATTACTCAATCACGCCAAGGTTCGCAGAACTCCCTGTGGTTTGGTAAAGGGAGAATTAGGGTCACCAGGTCACATACCCTGGGCATTGGGTGATCACGCGTGCCACTGGTCACTATGACCGATGGGGCAGTAGAAAGTTATGTGGCGACAAAGGCTCAGATCTCTGCTTCCTTCCCTACTACACCAGCCATGATTAATAAGGAGGACATTATAGATACCCCATAGGGGTCGTTTCTGGCCCCCCATACCCTTCTCTCCGACTGGACACATGCATGGCTCTGTTGGCAGGAAACCATAATGTTTTGGTCTCACTTTTCGGAGATCGTGGAAAATACTTCCTAAAATCGGCAGGTTCAGAACTTGTAAAACACAGAGGATCCTCCGGGCCTTAAGAGAGTTTGTTAACGGTTATGTTTTTCAAGGCATAAGCCTGGATATCCACAGAGGGGATTCGTGGGAATTTGTTAATTACGGGGGGTGAGGAAGTGGCATTTCCTAGATATATATCTCCAGGTCTGGAACATCTCTCTGCGATGGGTAAGATGGAGAATTGTAGCGGTTCTCTTTAGTTAATATTTGCTCTTTTATCTTCTGTGCTGTGGTTATATCGCGTTTACACTCCCTGCGCCTCGTGGAATGATAGGATTTATTTAAAGATAAGAGAATAAAGGAACAATGCGTTCTTCTTACACTGTGTGTGGAAATACCAGGATATCAAACACACAGCGCCTGCAGCTCCAGGTGGGATGTTACCCATTAAACTCATTTATTATCCCGAGTCAGTCTCTGTGATGTGTAATAACCACGTATCCTGTAACCACGTATTACTGCCCAGGAACAAACTAATTAGAACGGGAGATATAAGAATTCGATTCCATGAAAGGATTGCAGACGGTTCATTTATTTACGAAGCCGCATCCACCCTACAGCGAGCCTAGTGTTGGGTTTTGTCCTATAGGCTGCAGGGTACACGATACAAATGCTGGCCGCTTGTTCATATATTAAATGTAAATCCCAGGGGCTACGATTATACAGATCCATTCATGATCAAATTCCATGACAAATTCTCCAAACTTAGGACATAGACATAGATGTGAAACCTGCATGGTGCGGGACGGCCGTTTCATATAACTCTCGATTGATGTGAAAGGAATGAATATTCTCATAATTATCAATTAGGAAATATTCATTTGTTTTAAGTTACATGTATGACAGATTTCTCAATTTGAGCCGATGCTCCAAACTCCAAATATTTAAAAAATATTGCAGATATACTATGGTGGGGTATGTTGGGAAACAGTATGTCCAGTGCTTGGAAGTGGAAACAATGGGTTCAGCCCCAAACCAAGTAGTTGGGGCAACTAACAAAGAGCCTCCAGCTCTGCCATGGACCAAACCAGCTTAAACCCATTTGGTGCTTACGATGCCATTAAACCGGGCCATGCAAATGTAGCAGCGGTTTATGCCAAATGGGATGATATTGGGGAGACCGATGGGATCGGACTGTTCAGGCCAAAACTATCCTGCTAGCTCTTTAAAAAGCCTGATGCCCAACACGTTTTTAAGCTGTTATCAAATATTCCCTAAAACTGAAATATTCGGTACACTTTGCACCCAGTTTTCCCACCCAGTGAGTCTGCAGGGACCGGCAGCGCAGGCTGAGGTTTACCGGCCGCTTAGCCGTTTAGCCGCAGTGTATAATCCACAGATGGGTGCCCTTGCCAGGTATGTGAGGACCAGAATGCTCGCAGCTCAGCCAGTTCCTGAGTCAGCTGACATATTGTGCATCCATTCTTTATTCCTCCCAGGGCAGCCGCTTCGTAGGCTTATGATCCCCTCGACCAGCAAACTCAGCTGTTTTCAATCGAGCTGTTTATTCCCTCGGCTCGTTACCATTGTCTGCAACTTGGCCGATCGTGAAACACACGGATAGGAAACTTGGGGAGAAGCATATTTTTAAACACATGGGACGACAGACAATATATTGTGTAAAATAGCAGCTCAGCCAGGAATTAGTTGGATCTTGGCAGTTTGTTCGTTTTTATTATGTTTTACAGTTTAATAGCGCATGACTGTATAACAGTAGCACAAAATGACTTTATTTGGGAGGAACAGAAACATGTTTTAGGGGATCCTTTTGATTTATGCTGCGCTCTGTAACTTTGTATCATGGAGGGTTTCATTGTATATTTCTATACTGAAGGAATTCTATAACAAATGGGGTACCTTCAGAGTCTGATGGACGGATAGAGGGTTGGGTGGATCGATCCTTGGCTACGTGTAAATCCCCCTCGGGATGGATCCCCTCGGAACAAAACGTTTACCTCCAAGGTAATCACAAAATCATCAATAGAAGTTTTGTATAATAATTCTGTCCAAAGACACCCAAACGTCTACATGCCGTGCCGGACAGAGGGGATCCATCCCTTATCTTGTGTGTTGAAGTCCTAGACACTCAAAAGATCTGATTTTGAGTGATCTACAAAGAATTGTGAATTTAATGTACCAAAATAATCAGCCTGAGACTCCAATGACCTCACATCCAGCGTTGTTTGTGGCGCCAAAAATATTTCATAAATGTCTTTACATCACAGGAAACGTAACCTATATAGTGAAGGTGTCTGTGAGCTGCTGCTCAACATGTGAGATTTAATACCAAAAAATGGTAAAAATATAAATTTCATAAACATAAGAACAGTAGCTCAATGTAATAAATAAAAAGACGTTAAACATTGTTGACTATTTCCTAACTACAATGTAAGTTTCTTATACTGAACGCGACTGCATTCTGTATTTGGTAGTCGTTTAATAAATCTGTCGCTGCTCTGCTTCTTCCTTCAGATCCTGGAAGAAAACATGAAACTGGAGTGTAAATGTCATGGCGTTTCTGGGTCCTGCACCACAAAGACCTGTTGGACCACGCTGCCCAAGTTCCGAGAGCTGGGTTTTATTCTAAAAGAAAAATACAACGAGGCCGTTCAAGTTGAACCGGTCAGGGCGACCAGGAACAAGCGGCCAACCTTCCTCAAAATTAAGAAGCCCCTGTCTTACCGCAAGCCTATGGACACCGATTTGGTGTATATCGAGAAATCTCCCAATTACTGTGAAGAGGACCCATTGACCGGCAGCATGGGAACTCAAGGCCGAATGTGCAACAAAACGGCTCATCACACCAGCGGCTGCGATCTGATGTGCTGCGGGAGGGGGTACAACACACACCAGTATTCCCGCGTGTGGCAGTGTAACTGCAAGTTCCACTGGTGCTGCTATGTGAAGTGTAACACGTGCAGCGAAAGGACTGAGGTGTTCACCTGTAAGTGAGGATCGCGGAACCTCTCAGCTCTCTCAGCCCGTACGTTTGCACGAAATCTTGACTTTCGCTCTTCAAAAACTCTCCACCCTTTAAGGGGTCAACAAAGAAATGCCCCCCTCATATACATGGACCCTACTGAAGTCTCTCACTGAAATAACTATGGGGGGAAACTCGTGCCGACACAATGTTCCAGCTAGGAATAATAACACGGATTCTTCGCTGGGCTGAGGTTCTAGGTTCACAAGAACAAATTGAGTTGTTCTCGAGTTGTTCTGGAACTTGTATCGCTACAAAGTAGATGTTATTAAAGATCCTGCGGCTACGTTTAACACATCCCTGGGATGGGCTGACACGAAGCTCGAATGCATTTCTGCTTACAGTGTGAATTTTACAAAGTTTTTACCGCTTTTCGAACTTTTCTCCATTCTTAAAAACTTTGCTCCGCGGATACAGACAGCTCCTGCGACTGTTTTTGTTTGCCTATGGCGAGCGCCGCCGTTGACAGTAACAATATTTAACAATTTATTATAGAGTAAACTAATATTAATTTATTTTGGAGGAAAACTACTACCATTTGCAAGTCTTCTTGAAAATAAAATAAAATAAATACTTACTAGTAGAGCACTAAACACAGTCGGTGAAACTGGATTACCGGAATATCAGCGCTAGCCGTACGCCGTGGGACTGTTCTGGAATTTCTAGGTGTTTCTAGGTGTTTAAGGCCGATAAGCAGATATCTTTTTATTAAATACTTGTATGCTGTTTGCTGCTATTAGTCTGGAATAATTTCATCATCATTTCAATATTTGATTGGTTAAGGTTTTTTACTATTATTATAATTATATTATTATTATTATTAATTAAGAAACAATTTGGATTCCGTAGAAGGTTGTGGAATATTCCAGACAACGTTTTTCATCCTTTTGGAAAATGACCATAGGATAAAAGAGTATATTTTGTAAGAGAATATTTTTATATGAATATTTTATTTATACTATGTCTGCTTGTATCATTCTAAAACATACTATTTCTGAACATAAAACATTCGATTTGCAAATATTGGCTTTTTAAATAGAGAAACGCTACTTTAGCGCGATAACATTAGGCATTACGGCAGTGAAATGGATTTGACTGATTCCCGCGTTATCGATTAATACTCAGAACGCTCAGTGATTTTGTTTTAATGAAGTTCTTGTTTCTATTTATGTGTAATTTTTCTTAAGATCAGTTTTTTGCCGAGTGCACAAAGTTGGGGTAAAAATCACAGCATCCCCCGCGTTATAAACTTTAAATTCATTATTAGTATTTCCCAGTCGATCGCCGGTCCGACCCGGAAGATTGGAAAAAAAAAACCTCTGAATTTGCTTTCGGCGCATGACGGTCATTAAACGGGGGGGGTCTTATTATGGAAATGTGCTGCGTTTGCTACCCATTAAACCTCTATATTGTGTTACTGTCAAATTTGATTTTATCAGTGACAGACTGTAGACTGTGGTTATAAAAACTGGCATGTCTGATTCTCACAGATAAATTACAAAGCTTACGGATTTCTTTCCACCGCTTACGCTCTCCGCCCCCCCATATTTAGTTAATCCAGAACGTGAAAATCCAAATCAGATTTCACAAAAACTGTTTCATTAGACTCATTTTTATGTAAATGTGTTAGACAAGAATCCTTCCCTGTAAAAAGTGTCAATTTAGATTTTAGATCAAATTAATTTATTGTCCGACTACTGAACTAATGAGAAATACGAATTCAATTATTTTTATAACGTTTTTTTTCTTGTTTTGATAACTATTGGAAAAAAAGTGACGAAAAGCTTTGTAAGAAAACGAGAGCCATTTCTAAACGCTGTTAGTTCTGGGAAGAGAGGGATATTCTGTGATACTCTGCTGATTTTATTTTTATGCAGGGGTGCGTTGGTTAATGTCGCGCATGCACACATTACTATCCCAAATATATTTTCTTTAAAATGGTTATAGCTGTTGTTCTGCAGTAAATTTCAGTCATAAATCAAATAACTAATATGGATTCTTCCAAGATTTACTCAATTTATATCCTGGGTGAAAATGATATCAATTCCTCAACACATTTTAGTCTCAATAAAAATTGGATCTGAAAGACTCTTTTTGGCTTTTTTTATATTTTGTTGTTGTTCTGTATTTATAATATTTTACAGCATATTTTGACAGTCACATAGCAAACATAAAATTAACTTACATATATATCTGAGTTATATTTATATATAATATATATATATATTGTGCGTGTGTTGTAGCTTTCCAATACCAGATCCATATCTGCCATATAATTATGTATTATATATAAAGATGCGAGTGCTCAATGCCAAGCTGCAGGAGCAAAAGGTGGTAAAAGATGATCATATCACTGGAAGGAAATGTAACATACAAAAACATAGGTACATACAAAAACCCATGTTACTTCACACCTGGAACATGATATATGTCGTTAGAAATTGAAACGTAAACGATGAAGCTAGACGGTTTCTGAAAGTTCAGATGCACCAAACCAAAATGTTACTTTAACCCAAAATAGTTCACAATCACACCTCCTATTGTGTTCTCTTGGTGCATAATATTACCCCTTAATGGAATGGTGGAGACCTTTCCGGAAGCTGATAAACAAAGGGGAACTCGGCTATGTCTGGACTCGCTGACCTACCGCTCCCATCCTTGGTGGCTTTCAGTTGGGTCCACACTCCAGACAAGGTTATCGTCTGACTACCACATTGAGTAGAAATATCGCCTTTGGGCTGTTCTTTAGTCTCTGCAGATCTCCCTTCTGTCTCTGGTGTGATCCCGTTCCACGCTCCGTCACACGGAATAATGGGACACGCGACGCTCCCAGAGCTTAAAATATTCCTCAAAATCTCTACAAGAAACCAGATCTCATATTATGCCCACGGTACCCATTCACAGGACGACGCACCTCTTGGCTTTCTGAGGAACATTTTGCTAGGAACACCGATGTCTCTTTGAAGGCATTTGCCTCTTCCAGCCTCTTCACACCTGACGTTGATTGCTAATCAATAATCAATATTGGAGTTAATGCTCTCGTCCACCTAAACAGGACCACTGACCAAGCCACCTGCTTCTACCCCATAAAATATAAATACGCAATTAACGTAAAAGCTCTCCAATCGCATTGAACCTTCCTTTTGTCTTCCCTTCTATAAATACCCCTGTCAATCCCCTTTAAGGATCTACCCCATGCTGTTTTAACCTTCAGTATTATCCAAACTCACTTTCTTAAGTAATCCCCCACTTCTAATTGCCATAAACCATACCAAAAGTACCTGACTTCAGAAAATATTTTGGTTATTTGTGGGTTCCAAATAAAGAAACAAAGAGAAATCTGTAAGGTGGGATTATCGACACGGCGATTAAAAGTATCTGTGAGTTATAAATGTATCCAGCGCTTGTAACGAGCTCCAGGAATCTACACTGTGGTTCATTCTTTGTTTTTGGCTAAGAAAACTTTTGGCAAATGCAGAAAAATTCAAAGCATGTATAAGCATATCGGTTTCTTTAATAGCGACATGTACAAATGCATTTTGAGTCTGTAATTAATGAGTGTGAGAGCCAAGCCATCATCTCAGTGACTTGCCGGGGCAGAGAGAGTGCTGAGGGATCTTTACTTCTCCGCCACCATGAGCGGCTTCTCCTTTATTCACGTATCAGAAAACAGTTGCTACAACAACGCCACATTACTGCTGAAAATGCCCCGGAACTGCTGAAAGAATTCTTAGTTATGTGAAAAAACACAATGTGATCAATGCAAAACCAAACCGAGTGTGAGTGAGTTCTGCTCCGTCTACTGAAAAAACACATTTCTGCAACCGGGAGAAAAAAGAATTTACATTAAAAAGGACAAATGTTTTGCGCATGATGTCACAATCATTCATACTATCCTTTTAAGCAAACGCTTAGCTTGGAGAAAAAAAGGGGGATTATTTGATATACGGCCAACAGCCGTCAGCAAATTGTCTTTCCATACTTTGTATCTGATGGCGCTGGGGGTGATTCTCACTTCTAGTAACAGGAATAATTTATGATGTTTTTACACCCATAAAACTTGATGAAATATTGGGAAGTTATCTAACAAAGCGGATAGTTTATCTTCTTGTTCCGTTCGGCACATTCACATGTGGACTTGCTGTTGGTTTGTCTCAAAGCTGACAAAAGGTTTGAGGGATCCTCGATCCTGCTGTGATATCCCAATAATTAGGAAGAAAAGCTCACTTACTAGCAGGCTATTGATTGTTTTTCGGGTACGGTGGTCACCGCTCATGTGAAGTATGTAGACGAGGGGGTCTCCATGTTTTTACGGAACAGCCCTGATTGAGGCTTCTGTCCCTTCTATTTGCTCCCAGAATTGTCCCCTAGATGCTCTTCTACAGGAACCGTTTCAAAAACCACCTTTTGTTTTCCTTTAACGGTATTTCTCACAGAAAATTGCTTTGTAAAAATCTCCACCGGCTGAATTATTTTATCACCTTAAGGACTATGGGCGGTCCCTAAACCCATTGAAAACGTACATGTACGGGCTTTGTCATTAAGGGGTTAAGGAATATTTAAGGAATTCATATCTGTGATATTAGAAAATAATGACATGTTTTATTCCAGAATTTAGAGGATCTGGGGTTATGCTGGATTTCTAATGTTGCTAAAATTCAGATTCCCCAGGGGTTTGTGCAGACGAAGAAGCCAATTTAATGTAATTCAGGTATTCAGTCTGAGCCAGAGCTGATCTTTGTGAATTTGGGGAAGGCCATGTTTGTCCCCAGGGTTATGGGGCACAAAAAGCCAAGACAAATTCTCAAGTCCGCTGTCATGAGTTTGAATGAGATCTGGAGCCAGTAGGATCCGCTTTGCCCATCCATAATCTCATTTTATAAATCCAATGGAAAGTAAAGAATTACCCCCCCCCCCATGCAAAGCCCCCCATTGTACGCAGAGTATGTCTAAGGTGAAGTGGCCAGAGGTCGAAGGTCGGAATGCCTCCTTTGCCCGGTAGGGTGTATTTAGATTTGACTCATCCCACTCTCGCTCATTTCTCCCCTCTTTGTAACTCTTCTTTGTTCAGAATTAAGTCCGGCTTTGTGCTTTGCTCACAATACAAAATTCACACCCTTGGTGGGTTCTTTTTGGTAAAACATCTTCAATTCAGCATTTTAAAGGCTTGACCACGAGAATTTATCCGTAACAAAGAAAGCCCAATGGATTTGATGTATAAAGTGACTTTAATCATGTCCTAGGCTCCCGGGGCTGATACTCAGAGGCTGCAAATAATTAAACTAAGACTACAAATGAAGCAGTTGTGTGTAAAAATTTATTTAAATCACACAACTTTTACAACACTCAAGAGATTCTGCATCAAAAGGATCCCGCAGCTGATCTGACATTTTTATAGATAATGTTGGACCTGGAATTACAGGAATTGTGTAAAAAGACTAAAACTTCCAGTATTTTATTGGATTGTTCAGAAACGTTGTATGAAAGGTCTACTTTATTCTATGGGGCTGTTGGTTTAATAGTCTCTTTTTTCCCCTTTTGTTATCCATACCTTTAGATTTCATGCTACGTCTCACCCTCCATCCCGTTACCAGTGAGATGGATCGCAATACATACTATTTGCAACCCCTGAAATGTATGAATTCGTTAAAACACCTACAAATATATAAAAAGCATTTGACATTGTACCATCGTGCCTGCGTATCACTTCGCTCTCTCCTGTCTCTGGCTACGCGGGATTATATATTGTTTTAAAAGATGTTCTATGTTTCGTTGCCAAACTGCAGCTTAATGAAATTCACGGCGATATCATTTACAGCAATTTCACCCCGCCAAGAGATTATGAAAATCCACTTTTTATTTGATTTTTTTTCTAAGTTTTGTCTTGTATCAGATGCACTCACAAAAAAACCCGTCTCTGTTCATCAATAGATGGTAATTGGATGTTTTTGGGAAGGCGGCTTATGCCGGTCTCTGGATTGTATTCTGCGGCCGTATAATTACACTAAAGAGATTCAACCCTTTTTCTTTTTCTGCCACAACTGGAAACCAAACTATTTTTCTTGTCTTTCTCCATCGAGGTTCCCACCGGGTTTCGACTCCTTTGATGTTCATCTTTCTGTTACCACAACCTCCTGGCGTAAATACCGCAGGTTACAGGTAACGCCACCTGCTACGGTTATCTGCAGCGGACGCCGAATGTCTGTTTCCTCGGAAGAGTTACAGATACGGCGTTATCTTATAATGAAAACGGACAGCGGCTGATTGAGGCTACGATGCCGAATATCCATTCACAATACCGGCTCCAGATACCAAGGAATAGAAAACATCCTGGGGATTTCTACAAGAAATTTAAGTGTTTTTCAAAGCGTTGCATTCACGAGGAGGGTAAAAAGAATTATTATTGAGATTTTACGAGCTTCTGTATTTTCCGACACATCGTTTATTGAGCTGTTTTTTTTTTTTTTTAATGATCTAGATGTAAATTTTGGTTTTGCTCTCAGCCTTCCGGGATGATTCACTGCTTTCCAGCCTGAAACAGGAAAGGCTGAGCGTTATTTCCATAGTGGGCATTTCAAAACCTCCCAAACCCGGCTCCACTCGCTAGTGGAAAATGTCAGCGCGTTATCAGAACGCCGCATTCTGATGCCAGCCACATTCCTGCGATATACGGGGATTTATCTGCGGCCGCAGCCAATGGAAACATTGTGATGTTAGCCCCATGATACAAGATGATGCGATGATTAAATATTACACTGCGCAAACACTAATAAACCCTTTCACTGCCTTTCCGTTTCATTGGATATTTTCATTATTTCAGAATAAAACTAAAATAAAGTTCACTTGGTTTAATAAATAAAAAGATTACGGAGTATGGTATACGAAGGGCCGCTCTCACAGTGAGATAACAGGGTTCGTGGTGATAAATTATAACGCATCTTAGCAAAGACCTTCACCCAGCAGACGCTGCTTGCGGGACCTCATATGAACCTGTGAAAGAAATCCACGACCCCCCGTTTACAGACCCAACACCAGGACTACGGTGAGAAGATCTTGAAGGCCGCTCAGCAACATACATTCAGCTAATGTCCTATCCCCCGAACAGCAAAGGGTCCTAAATCTTAAAAAGGAGGCAGAGTCGGCACTTATGGGTCCATTTCTAACCTGTGGCAGCCGTAATGATAACCGTAGAAAAGGTCAATCAATGAAAAATGTACGCCTAGAGAGGGAGCCAATACTGAGCCTCGGGAGATGACCAAAGAGACATAAACAGGGTCCTATATTTCCCCACAAAGATATACGTCACATAATCACTCGGGGGAGACGGGGTACTTTGGTGCCTTTTTCCTCTCCACTTTGGCATCCTCAGTGAGAAAGCATTCCTCGGAGAACATAGTTGCGTCCGACGCGTTTCACGTCTTAAGAACGCAAGTAACCGTTGGCGACCCACTAAAAAGTTTCATTGAGGTTAATGTGATTAAAGGTCTGCGTAAGGAGGACATAACGTGATCTAGAGAAACCTACGCAGCGAAAACACAAATCCCTGTGATCAGTGTCTGTGAAGAAAAATGTTACATTTGAGAAATGCGTGTTGGCATCAGTGCTTGGCGTTTGATTATAACATGTTGAAAACAAAATAATCTGGGCTCACTTTATACGTTATCGGGGCCGGTAAAATACGCATTATTTTCTTCAATTATCAAACAAAGCCTAATTTTCATGGCCCTGAGGAGTCTGATGTTTCCTCCTGGTAGGAGAAGGAAATATTACACAAAGAGAATATGGTTTATCCTCAGCGTCCCGAGCGCTGGGCACACATTTATTAAACTGAATCCCATATATAATAAAAATACTTATTCCTCCAAATAGCGATATTAAAAGACCAGAACGACGTCTACTTCATTTGGCAAATATTTTCATTCGTGGAGGATAAGGCAGGAAGACAATTATAACAATTTAAAAATATCTCCGCGCCCCTGCCAAGCGCTTATTAAAAGTAACGTTAGACTCAATGGATGTCTTGTTTTGTAACCCAAACGGTGGGACGTTAAACCCGCAGAGAAGGCACGCCGTCCCGACCTGGGCAGCACCGAATGGTACGGAACGGCAAAGAATCGCTTACTTGGCCAGAGGAGAATGGCAGCCCGTTCTGTGCCAGGCCTAGGAAATGTTTGTGCCGCCGAACAAAGGGCTTTTATAGACAGTGTAACCCAGGCCTCCGCGGTAAGGGAAGCCAGGTGTATAATGGGGGCCCCTGGAAGCGCAGACAGAGAAATTCACAGGGGCCGAGGGGAGCGTTTTACTGCTTTGTGCAAAGAGATCCCGGAGGCTGCATCCAAACTCGCAAACAATGTCTGGCAGGTAATGAAGGAGCCGTTTATGTGATATGTCAGCAGTTACGGCAAAGCTCGGCAGAAATGAGATCGTGTAGCCAGGTAGGATTCTGCGCCGCTCCCCGAGGGGTTACAGCAGAGCTGTTACATTACTGGACACCATTGTTAGCGCCGCTGGTTTTTTTTTTTACATAAGAAGTGACGGGTATTGTTAGGTGATACTTGTGTGCGATTTGCTGCTATCAAATATGGCGTGTTTTTTTGTCCAGCAAAATACAGGATTTCAGGACACACTTAGAATACCGAAGCGTAATACAAGCTGCAAAAGACAAGGGGTTGAAAGAGGCAACGCTTTAGCCAGAAGGTAACAGTTTGAAGGGAATAAGCCGGAGACATATTCTGGAATAAGGACAAGCTTGTTAAAAGCGAACAAAGAACCAACATTAAAGCGTCAGCTCCGAGCCTCGCTTTTTGTGTAAATTCTATATCAGCCTGAACATGGGGTACCCCTCGCTGCAGGCTGCACCCCTAATCTCAAGGCGTTTGGTAAAAAATCAGATGCTTTTACTTATGTATATCATTATATATTAAATCACTCATATAATTGTTAGCTTGGCAATCAAACTGGGAACAACTCAGGACTGGGATTGTAAAAAGTGGCATCACAATTAATAAATCATCCCAATAAATATATTTATCACATTACATTCGGGGAGAAGAAACGTTAATACTGCTTTGGGTGCCAACGGCTGCATCTCATATGTTGCAAGACACATGGAAAGACGTTTACTTTGTAACTTTTGGTATGAAATGGGTCATTTTACAAAGTCTTCGGTGAAAAAGTGGATTAATTTCAATGTCATGCAAAATAGCAAACCGAGACTTTGATCGCAGGAACAAACTGCATGCGGTTTGCTAAAACGCCCTGCAAATTAGCTTTTTCAATGGTCCGTTCTGTCATTTTGGCTCCAGATTTTTTTTATTTCCTTTGATAGGTAAATGGGAGAATGATTAAAATCCAGCGCGAGGCCAAGAATACATCCGCACCGCATATCAGCTCAGACTAATGTCCTGGAAGCCGCCCCAGTAAATTAAAACACGTGAAGCGTTATGGGGGAAGATAGCGAGCGCTGATTGCATAAAATGAATTACTAATTAATGAAATTCTGGGCATAAAAAACATCTAAAAAGTGCAATCAGGTACTTAGCCGGATAGTATTTCCCTACTTACACATTTATAAGGCAAGCGAGAGGAAGGCAGAACAATCTGCAATTTTGTGGGGGGTTTTTGCCTCCACCGGAAATTAGTGGTGTGTGATGTCACTGACGCTCCATGCACAGTGTGTATGATGTCACTGACGCTCCATGTACAGTGTGTATGATGTTACCGAAGCTCCATGCACCATGTATATATGTCGTCACCCATGTCCCCTGTTTGTGATTTGGGTGAAGTCACTGATGTCTTCATACATGACCTCCATTAACTAACTTGCTATGTCCTGTCCATTTCATACAGACCCCCTGCCCGGTTAGTGATCCCCGCAGAGACTACCACCTAAGAGATACCGTCACTGCAAACACAATCCGTAACGAGCTCTGCCCAGGACACGTCGCTCTCCGGCCTCACACTCGCAATGTGCGGTTTTTCCGTGTAGTGGAAATAGATGATTCTTCCCGTTCCAAGCTCAATGCGTTCATCGCAATTTGGTTTATTTTCAGATTATCATCATGCTGGGAAATTGTTGTTTTTTTGTTAATGGAAGCAAACATTCCACGGACTATGATATAATAATATCAATACACGCGGTCAGACTTTCCGATGACAAGCTGTGAGTTCAAAGTTCTGATTCACAGAATAGGGAATAATAAGTAAAATCAGGAAAAATAAAGATATTACACTATAAAAATGACATGATTTAGATAACAATACGTGTTAACAAGCACCCAAAATGCTACACGCTCCTAATCAGGGGTAAGCGTTACTTTTGTTGCGCTTAACACCAGCTTCTCGTAGCTTTCTGTGTCATCTGGAATAAGGTAACTGAAATATTTCTCATATGTTACACATCTGCCGGTCTGGAAACGCGTTGGCTCAGTTCTTGGTTTCTTCATTTTTGGAAGCTTTAGGTAAGAAACGTATCTTTTTGGCCCAAGTCGCTGACCTAATAGAAATGATAAAAGTCATTTGGAATTGGTCCATTCCTCGCTGTGTTTCAGGAGACGAGGGAGGTGAAGGAGGCTCCTGAGCGCTTTGTATTCAGAAAGCTGAGGATTCGCTCCTCTGTATAAAACCTACGTGTAGAATTCTGATGGTCGCTTTGCGTCTCTGCGATGTGTCCTGGAAATTATTTATCCGGCTACAGTTATTTATTCACTCGCTGCTCATCACCGGCCTCGGTCTCCATCCCTGGCTATAATATGAAAGATTTTACACTTTGACCTGGCTTGACAAGGAGACACGTTTTGGGTGGAAACCATGTGATAATCGGTATAGATTACACCCTGATAATGGGCAGTTACAGCACCCAATGAGCAGGCAGTCTCAGCTACGAGGCCAGGGCTATAGGCTGTCATACTGACCAATAACATCCTCCACACCAGGAGCCACACGCATTCAACGCATTCTAAGCAAACGGTGTAGATTTAGGAAAAAGTCTATTTACTGTAAATAAATTATTGTGTGAAGTTTAGACTTTAATCGCCTCAGCGAGGACTTTGTTCATTTGAAGCAATTATGCAGCTTCCCGGGGTTCAGAAAAACCTAATTATGATCTCAAAATTGATTTATTCACCTGAACAATATGTTTATGACATTTATGTGATTCGGTAATTGCAGTTTTTTAATGTTAATGTGCAGCACCCTGGTAATTTTGTAGAGCTGATTGTGGGGAGCCGAGCCAACGGGTGTGAAAAATATCAGGAGACGGGTGAAAGGACTGAAGAACGCTTCCGCTCCTTCTTTACACTATACTGAGATCTACAGCGTTTATATAACAGCTCAGAGTGTGATCAATAAATCCGCAGATAAACCAATAAAACATAATATAACCTTTTCATATAACGATCCAACAGCACACAGGGTGTAACAAATACAATGACATCCAGGGCAGGTAAGATGGAAGGCAGAGAAGATGGGGGGGGGCAGATATGGGGGGCAGGGGTGTCAGATCTATCGATCTATATATCTATCTATTATCTATTTGTCTATCTATCTATCTATCCATCTATCTATCTATTCATCTTAATATTATATATTATTATTATTATATTATATTAATATATAGCTGCAGGTGATAAAATCAAAGCTGTTTTGGCACAAAGACAAAGAAAGAGATGCAACAAAATCCTGACCGCTCCCTGTCTTTAAGCATAACTGCCATTTCTACATTATGAAATAATAAGGGTTCGTTCCAAAAATATGACACAAAGCAGTAAATAGGATAAAGTTAATTAACCTAATGAGGCGGCATTTAACACTTTCCCGTTACAGCTCCTTTGGAGATCAAACCCCCTGTCAGTAAATATATAATCCATCGCTTTGCCACCGGGGCTTCTGGATAAACAGAATATATATGTATAATATGTATAATATAGATCTTCCAATGTCAGTACATCTGGCCCATGGAATACGTTTATTTTGTATTCTTCAACTTCAGAAATGATACAGATCTGATAAATGATTATTATTATTATAATTATCTAATAAGTCTGGCCCAGAACGAGTTAAACCGACACCGTTATCCAATCTGATTATTAAGCCGACACAATTTCCTTTAGAAATCATTTTTTTAAGAATTTGTTTTCTTTTTTTCCAGAAATTAAGATAATTAAAAGGTAAGGCTCTGATTTTATGTCTGAAGCCTAATAAGCCCCTAATGTGAGTGCCTCTAATTATCAAAGTCGATTCTTTAAAGGATCTTATAGACAAAAGGAGACAAACTATCAGTAGATCAGGATCTCCGTCGGCAAACAGCGATAAGTTGATTATTAAGTGAGATGAAGCCCGAGATACCAAGAACGCATTCAGTGAACGATTATATGGCCCACGGAGCCCACCGATCCATGAGCCACACTGCGAGTCCGGTGTCTACGCCAAGCTGCTGGAGGGATCTCCCGGATGAAAGGGATCGAGCTTTCCGATGTCTTCGAGGGAAAACTGGAAGATCAAAGCCATGCGGAGGCTGAACATCTCTTTGATCTTAAATGCATTGTTCAGAGCTCATTATTTTCCATTCTCGAGGGCGCCTTATATCTGGGATGTGAATACGAAGTCACGGAAAGAAATAAAAATGCCAAAAAACACAAAAATTCATCTAAAAAGTATATTGATACGCGTTAAGAAGCATCCCAAGGCAGACATCATTTATTTTATGGAAATACATTGAGGGTTTTAAATAGATTTGGTGTAATCTAATCGCTGCCCTCACAAGACCGACAACCATAGAGACAGAGAGAGACGGCGCTCCGCACTCATCTTTACGCCAACCCGGGCTTTAATAACTAAATCAGGCAGCGTTATTCATCGGAGCGCATCCTTTCTAGCAGGGCCGGTTCGCTGACATCACCGGATTGTAATTCTTTCACACGCGTAACCGTGCTCACTCGTCCGGATGAGAGAGATGATGTCATTGAGTGAGTATGTATTGTAAGTGGCTCCTTGTTTTAAATCAATAATGCCTCGGGATCACTAACAGTGTTAGTTACGGGGGAGGTCAAAGACATTTAGAGACAAACCAGACTTTCTCCTCTTTTTTTGAAAGAAAATGAAAACCTTTAAGGATAATAAGTAATTTAGCTGCTGAAGACAGAACATTTATTAACCAAAATTTGCAGCTCTTTCTGTAGACAAGGTTTTCAAACAATTTCTGGCAAAGCGAAGATCCAACTTCTTTCATATTCCCACGGCTTTATCACTTTCTTTGTAAATAGAAGATTCTAGTTCATAACTCCATGCCTTAAAATGTGTAATTCTGGGCCTCCTCCTTTCAGATTTCAGAGTTTGATGGCAAAATATGATTAATAATAATAATTTATCTTGCTTGAAGCAGAGTTTTTAGGGTAAATTGTTTGACTGACATTCTCTGTATATAATTCAGGGCCTAAAACATGTAGGCATAGAATTTGCCTGATATTTGCTAAAAAGCAACTAATGAGTGTGTATTTGTTGTATATTCCAAGTGTAACTCGCAGTATTTATATGAATGAATTAATAATAAATACACAAGTTTTATCTTCATGCTCCTAAGTGGCCTCCTCTGCTCAAAGGTTATGGTTTGAAGTCTTTGAAGTTCTTGGCTAATATTTCTTCTTGTTCTAGGTTCTTGATTTGATGTTTTACATTGTTTCTCATGTTCTAGGCTCATTACTTGATTTTTTACATTGTTTCTCATGTTCTAGGTTCATGATTTGATTTTTTACATTGTTTCTCATGTTCTAGGTTCATTACTTGAGTTTTTACATTGTTTCTCATGTTCTAGGTTCATGATTCTCCATGTTCTAGGCAGATGGGTTGAGTTTGTTTCTCATGTTCTCAACTCCTGGTTTGAAATCCTTAGTTGTCTCTTCTGCTGGTGGCTTGAGGTTCTGTTTGGGCCCCCAGACATCTGTTAAGCTGCCGAAGCCGGTGGTTCTCCTGGAATATAGTGGGTTTCTACCTGTGGACGCAGGACTTTAAGCAGTTGGTAGAACACGGATAACGCTGCGTAATATTACGGCCAGGCTGATATTTTCTTTATTGTAGCTCCAAGCACCTTCTGTCAGTAATGGAGACACTTGTTACCCTGGTTTCTTGCACACTTTTCCCCGTAAGATACTATTTTTATGTTTCATGTAACAAGTTTCAGCAAAGCTGGAAATTCGATGATAATTTTACCTTGAGGAGAAAAGTCCCCTTCTTGTAACGTGGAGTACGTGGAAGCAGAAGACACTTGTATCAATGACATCGTTCTTTTCAAGACAAGTTTAAACGATGTCGGCGAGAGGAAAGCTCTTCCTGTTATTCTGCAAAAGAGAATTTATTATCTTGAAACCCATTTGCGTCTGACAGGGTGCATTCCAGGCCTGATCTGTTACTCGAGACCCCCGTCCTGTCTGCCTTTTCTACCTTTCTACCTGCAGATAAAGCAAGAAAGGCAATCCGAGTCCTGCCACGGAGCGAAAACTGATCCAGGCTCCTTTCAGAACAAGCGTTTTAATCCCCGCAGAGCAAATTCTCACAATATCTCGTCCCCTGTTTATGATACGGCGGCTTTTATCGCTATACCGTTCACCGATATCAGTGCTACACCAGGAACGGCACCACCGACAGAAGAGGAACTGTGTTAGTAACAAGTCAGGTTCCATGCTGTTTAACCCATTAATGAATCATTTTAAATGCATTCTAACCTCGATAGAAACACTTTGATGAAAATACATGTACACCTCTAATGTTTGTATTTGCAGAATACTTTGGGAGTTGAGTTAAAAGATTTTACTCGATTTCGTTTCGTGGGTCGGATGAAGCGCCCTTAGGTTTTATTGCGCTACACAACTTATTTAGCAAGGTCTCCAGTCTGGGGAAAATAAGGTAAAAACGCGCGGTCACAAAAAGGGCAAAAAACTCTGCAGGGACATTTAGCTGGTTTCCATAGCAACTGCTTTACATTTAGAACTTTGTCCTAATATTGCTATTTACAGGTTATGTCCCGCTGCGTTACAGTAGCAAAAAATAAACTCCACTTTAAATTACTGTATTATATGTTACTATATATTAATATATATATATATATATATATATGTTAATAAATACTAAACATCAGTATATATTGCATACAGTAACTGTATTCACAACATATATTCAGGGTATCTATCCATACCGGGCAATATATCGGGTAGGTATATTTTCCCACAAATGGCTATAAGTTTGACGGGTATTTGATCCGTGTAATTGTCGGGTTGGATTTTGTCTCGTGTTTAAAGCTGCAGTCACAGCTGGAAACTGAATGTCTTCAAAGGGTCATTTTTTGGGGCTGAAAACAGACTCTTTCATCAAAAAAAACACAAGATGCTGGGGCTGTTGAACAGATAGTCACGCTGACAGGGGGTATATGAATGCCACACAGAGAGGCAAGAGAGGCGTCCGTCAGCAGGGTCATTACCTTTTGTTATCCTCGACTCACCTTAGGCAGGTGATGAAATTCATGCCGTCCCATCATTACGGGGACGGGTCCATTAGCTTATCGCCCCTGCAATAATACTCCGAGAGGTGGAATCTTCTTACAGGGAATACTGATTATAATCAATGTTTAATTTTGTGCAAAGGAAAACAAAACTGAAAAAAATGAAACAAAGGGTATTTTGGGTAAAATTCATTAAAATGCTACAGACTCTCGCCAGCCCCGATATGCAGATTTTCGCACGTGGACTATTATCCACCGAATAATTCATGATCTGCACTCAGGAGGTAGACGCCGGGGAGACAATTCTCACTATATGGAATAAACGCAGTTTCACTAAAATCTTCATTAATAAAAGGAAATGACAATTTGATTGGCGTTACATTTTGGGACATGTGGGCTGCCATATTTGTGGGATTTAGTACGTTTTGGGGTATTTTTCCACTATATAATATTTATATTTGCATTCTTCTTTCTGTTATACCCTGTAGTAAAAGAGGTCCCCAAATGAAATAATTTCTGCTGGCGGGATCTGTACGAGGAACGCTCCCGACGTCCGTCTCTTCCTGGGCACTGAAGACGTTATTAATGTTTTCCTGACTGATTCCGACCCCGTTCTGGATGATGTTCTAGATACGGGACAGAGCCCTAAACCCATCCGATGAGATCCTAAGGTTTGTCCCTTTTGCGAAATGTACAATGAGCTCAAATCCTTTGGCTTCATGATTTCCGAATCCCCTTTTGTAACAAACTCGACACAGCTTGGAATCCCTAATAAACAGACTCCATTCGCCTCCTGGGGGGGGGTTGTACTATTTTAATGATATTTTATGAAACGTCATAAGAACGTCAGGGTTAATGTAACATTTTATCATTTGTCATCTAGCAGTGAGAACAATCAATATGATTTCGAATGAATGAATGAATGAATGAATGATCAGTGTCATGTGTTTTGTGGCCACCACGTTTCAGTCTGGTGGCCCCGGCGCTTTTCCCGAGACGATGAGCAGCGAACGTGGATATCTGTCTGTTATCTGCCTTTCAGTTACAAGTGCTCCAGATGAAATCTCTGACAGTGAAAGTGCTTTGCAGAATATAAACTGACTATGATATATGGGACGGTAATTTGGGCTGAGGAGGTAAAGCAGGACAATATCTCTCAATTAGCAGCTCTCGAGTCTGTCGCCAGTTAGAGGATTACCAGGTAACAAAAGCACAAGTGAATCCATTAATTTAACTTGGAGGAAGTCTCCGTATCTCCAGCGTAGGTTGACTTGTGAAACCAGCCTCGTTGTTTGAAGTCTGCATGAGATTAATGTATCAGGTCACCGACCTTCCAATCCCAACCCTTTACTGCGGGTAATTTATGGCTGAAATTGGCGGGTTGTACATTGTTCACATAGTTATGGAGATTCCTATCATTTGGTTCCTTGCAGGGTGTTCAGAACCTGTCCTTAAGAACCTGCCGTATAGAGGACTGAAATTCCGGGTTCAGAATAAGGTCCAAACGGATATTAAAAAGCAAGTTTTCATATTTTATCATCAGCAGAGCCAAAGACGTGTGCATGGAATATGATCTCCCCATTTCCTGTTACTGTCCCTTCTCTCTTCTTCCCTGCCCTTCTTTCCACTATTCCACCCCATTTCACCATCATCCTATCACCTCTCCCGTCATTCTTATTATAACCGGCACTTCCAGAGGATGGTCCAGAATCACAGGACTTGAAAACAGATGTATGACCATTTTGCTACTTTAACAGTAAGATCTCCCTCAGTCGGACCCCTAAATGCACACATTAGACAATCATTTGTAATTGTAAACTAATTAAAAGCATTTTTCTATTAGGCATCTATCTAATTGTCTGATACTGAACATTGTACCGCGGTTGGTTTTCTCTTTTCTGGATCCGTAATTATGATGAAAAGTGTATTTAACAGGAGAGGAAACCCTTATCCGTCGCACTTCTTTCTTACGGACACACCTGCCTCCGAAGGAGTCGGCGAAGTGCTAAGGGTTTTGGTAAACAGACGTCTCCGAAAGTAAAAAGGGATATCCGATTTCTTTGGCTTCTGTAAAGTGATCCTCAAAACTTTCCTACGGTTTTCCGATCTTTTATTGTAAAGATTTATATAGACTGGCAGATGGTGACGACAGATTTAGCTCTTTTTATATGTGAGTAAAGAGAATTATAATAAAAAATCCTACATTCTTAAGACAAAACCATCTCATTAAGTGAATTAATGGTATTTTCTCCTCGTTTCACTGCAGCCGAAAGATCAACTTATGTAATATAATGTACTGACAATTATGACATCATTATATGTTGGAGTATTAAGTAGTGATATAATAACGATAATATTACGCAAATAACAGTAATATAGTAACATGCATTCACCTGAATTTGGTGTAAATTGGCGCACGTATGTGTGTTAGGGGTTTGGGGAATATTTCTATTGTTGATTGGCGTCTTGTGGTTACAATTACATGGAAGACAAGATCTCGTCCTGCTCTCCTCCATTGTACTTCTAGAGCTTATTTATATTCTACAGCGGGCCGGGAGCCGGTATCTGTCACAAGATACTGGTGACCGCGTCGTCTCTGATCCAAGTCACCACTGACACTCAGAATAGCAATCATTTCTACCAAAAGATTCAGTCGGACCTGACTTTTTTATTTTATTTTTCGCATACAATGAAATTAGTCGCTGTCTCCGCACACGCCTGTCCTATTGACGCAGATTTGGTGAAATATGACATTATTTGAGCAAGAAGGTATTGTTATCTCAAACAATGGAGAGGCTCGGACTCTACTGGACATCCCAAACAAATGCGACAGCCATACTCGGTAGATTTAGCTAAAATTAGAAAGATTTTGCCCAAGATTAAATCATTTTTCTGTATTTTCTCAAAAAAGACAGCAAGATTAACAATGATCCGGGAAATCATAAATCTTCTCAGAATATAAAACCCAAAGATTGCAAAAGGCAAGAGATTTAAATGAGATTTGGTTCCGGGGCAAACAAGGACTTATGGGGTAGCACAGGGGGCTGTAAGCATGAGGATCCCAAAGCCAGGGGTCAGTTTCCACCAATCAGCAGGCATTGGTAAATATTATAGCGGGTGCAATAATATTGGGGCAACAGGAAAACACCCCTCCAAATTCATGGCATGGGCTCAATAATTAAGAAATATATGAATTCAGGAAATGTAATTTTCTTTCTATTATTTCTATGATTCTGCAGCCGACCTCACGCTGGAGTTCTGGATTCATTCATCCCAATACAAAGCTGGGAGGGGGAATATTCTGAAACTTTACTCTTTTCCTCAACGGTAACTAATTAAATGCATTTAGGGTAATGATTAGACTATAGATCTATATGCGGATTGGAAATAATCTATTCATGTTATAACTGGGTGTGTGAATCTACTTTGCTAAAGGGACTGGCCTCCGTCCCATTTTCTGTGTTTAACTAAACAGAAAGCCTCGGTAAATGGGGTTTCGAAGATTTCTTGATTCAGGCCCGTCACCTGTAGGAACTTGTCGGCAAACAGCCCCGTACCTGCGCCGCGTCCTCACGGTACCTCCCGACGCCCTGATCTGGGCGCAAAGGGTGAGAATCCAAGCGGACCGAGACCCCCTGCCTTGGCCTTATTTCTGCGAATTTATATCCCGGCCTCCCACAAAGAAGGATTTTTATGCATTTATGTGTAAAATGTAAATATGTGATTTTTATGCATTTTTTCATATTTTTTCAGCGTATCCTGGAAATTTACCTGCAAAACATTCTGAAAGTTTGACTAAAGTTATAAAAACTGTTAAAAAAACCATCTCAGGCTGTCCTTGCGGTTAAACAGTTAAACTTGAAGTAAATACACATGAAATGTGTCTGGAATAATGAATTATTTCCACCCAGAACAGCTTTAGGACTTGTCTTAAAAAGCCCCGAGCTGTGAGATACCAATCATGTCATGGAAACAAGGTTATTAACAGGAAGGGAACTCGCTTTGGCATCGAGGTCGGCTTTTTTCTTATTAATTCACCTGAAGGCGAATTCCATGCGGCTTCCATCTGCATTTAACATCACAATTGATCAATGATCTCTCTGAACTGATAGTGAACCCACGCCAGCCACCAACAATCACCGCCACTAATTTAAAGCTATTCTAATGCTAAGTAACCCAGAATAAGATATAATATAAGACCCATCGGCCACAGGTCGGCTCCGGACTCCGATCATTAGGCGCCTTTTCTTCAAACAAATGATTCCATCCGCAGGGCCCCAAGATTTAAATATCTTTTAGTATTTTGGTTTTGTGCTAAAAAGTTGTATCAAAGGAAAACATCTCCTCAAATTCATTCATATTACCCAAAAATATTCAATTATCCAACACACTTGGAAACGAACAGCAAAGAGAGTCCTGGAGAATATTCACGATGCTTTTCTATTACATTTTATCATCTCTTTATCTTCAGTAATTGTTACCAAGTAGTTCCGGCTGGAAATTTGCTGACATTAATTTTCATTTTAATGAATCTTCCATATTTAAAAACTATCTATAACATCTAATCTATAACATGTACTAACAAATACACACTTGGCAAGCGTGAGATACTCAATAATTCCATTAATTACAATTTGGAAGACATCATTTCGCATGATGATCAGAATGCATTATCAAACCCGCCGTTCCTCCCCAGTCACATTTAAAACCTCAGCTCTTCCGTTTATTGTCACAAAGTATTCGGTCTTTAATTTCCAAACTTCATATCCCTAAAAGAACTTCTCACCCTTTAGGACCTGCTTAAACTCATTATTTCCGAGGAGCCAAAAAAAGGTACAAACCGAAAATGTATTGAACGCCCCCCCCCGTCTGGCGCTGGCACGGTTCCGCTCGCCACACATTAGACGTTTAAAGCTTCTGAAAATGTATTTGCGTGCTTTCATGACGAACCATATGGCAGAAAAAGATTTACATTGTTGCGGGACAATATTTATAAAATGAAATATTTCCCCAGTCGGAGCCAGGTATGTGCCACACTCCGGAGCTGCTCCTTGATTCTTGGTTGAGGATCAAAGTACCTAGAACATAGATCGCTCGCGGGTTCCTTTCACACAAAACAAATATATCTTCTTTTGAATTTGACTTAATGAATTTCCGAGCAAATTCTATGCTTCATCACACCTCTGTATTAGAAAGATTGGGGAAAGAAAATAAATGAGACTTTAATTATATTAACTAAGTCTAGACAATCGTCCACTCAGTTTAGGAAAGCAAACTTTGCCAAAATTTGGGACCCGGCTCCGGAGAAACCAGCAGGAAGATTTATCACCAATTTACTGTATGCCCTCGCGTTCTGATTCTGAGGTCATTTATGTACAATGGAAAGAAGCTGAAAGAATGGAGAAAAAGGGCAACATTCACAACGAATGATCGAGCCTAAAAGAGCCAAAGATCCAAAAAAACAACGTTGAAAAAAATCACAAAACCGTAATTCTGAGAGATCCGTTTGATGCTCGGATGGGGCTGACGTCCGATTTGGGTGCCAGCTCGGGAACGGTCATTTCAGTCACGTTGTGTATAACAGTCGCCGATGGTCTGAAAGGTTGACGAGGTTCGTTGAGCCCATTCCATCAATCACATAAAATGCATCAAATGACAATCCTGGGACGACCCGTTAGGAAATGATCATAAAATGATTTAAAAAAAGCCTTTGGTACAAATTCCTGACTTCTACCTCCCACGTCGTTATGAAAATGAGATCTCTGGAATATCTAAAGCAATAATTATTCTCGGAGGAATTTGCTGCATTATGGAAATTTCCCAGAAGAAAAGAAATTACAATTTGCTGTAACTTGCCCCGCGTCCGTGGAATCGCAGGGTATCTCAGAGGCTTTACCTGCAGGACAAACACGAAGACGAAAACTAACCCTTATAATTGGGGAAATTGGTTTGAGTTCAAAGATACCCTAAATATTGTTTTTTCACACAAAAGGCAGTTTCTGATAACATACAAAAGACTGTGAAACAGCATGAAAAGTATCTTGCAACGCAATTATTCCACCCGGCGCTATATTATAAATGATCGGATGATGAATGAAACGCTGTTACAGTTATCTGGGGTCTCTTTGTGCAACACAAGGTCGACCCGCAGAATATATTCGGCTCAGGTCAGGATTTGATGTCTGATTTCACCTTTTTAATAGAATTTTTGTGTCTTTTAATTTCAGGAGAAGATGAAAGGAATAATTGATGTTAAAAATGTTCACAAAAAGTTTTTCATTTTAGTGAAATGGGATAATTGCTTTTGACGTGGAGATCAAAGCTTAACTACTGTATACAGTGACAGTGACCCCAACGTCGGCGTGTCGTGACTAGACGCACGAAGCTGCTGCAGACAAGGTGTATCGGCCGGCGATTGTATCAATAGTTTGTGCTTTTCTCCGGTTTATCACCTTTAATAGTATTGCTGGAGTGATACACAGCATGCGCGAGTGCAGAATGGGGCGGCGGGAGCTATATGCTCATTCACTAGCTCAGATTATGATCTTATTTTCTGTTTTCTTACCCCAGAAAGTCCCAAAGGTTTGTATCTTAGTATCCCTATGCCTCGTCATCGGTTAGATTCATAAATATAGTAATGGGTTTGGGGCGATTCCAGCTCCGCACATAGAGAATGTACAGCGTTTTCATCAAAAGGGAGAACCGCAACGCAAACGCCTGTATAATGAAAATAAAATCAATACATTTCACAAGAATCACGCAGAAAGAAAAGAAATAAAGTATCAGAACGGGATTTCCGTTATCGATGCATTAAATGCATGAGAGCCGCCGCTGCTGTCCAGAAGAACCAGACCCCTAAGAGAACCCGCATCCCCCGTCCGCAGTGTTCGAGCGACGCAATCTTTTTTCCTTGAAAAGTCATAAAATACACCTGGACAGCGTCCAAGAAAACATAAATTAAGAGGGATGTCACTTTCTGCATTGTTTGCTGCTCCAGGAGAATCTTCTCACCCTTAAACTCAGGATGTCTCTCGATCATTTCCCCTCGCAGAGAATTACGAAAATCTCTTTGGCCGCGTTTCAAACCGAGACGACTTCGCTGATAAAAGCTGCGAGGGAAACGTATAATTAATCAGACGCGGCTTGTCCCAAACGCGGAGAAAGCGTCATATCAATACGAGGAAACACTCGGTAATTTTATTCACAGTTACGGGCGGAAAAGCAACCTGACACTTCACGTCTGCGGCTTTATTGAGTGAGAGTGTGTTCCTCATAATATCGCGCTCCATAACCCCAAGGAAATGGGAGAGACGGGCGATTACACTAAAAAAAGGGAGGGAGAGGAGATAATAAAAATGAAACCTCGTTCTATTTTTAAACAGCCACAATTTTAGGACTCTGATGCCATAACTTCCACTTAACCGAAGGACCCCTCCCCGGTGCTGAGACGCAAACAATCCTTCCTACTAAGGAAAAAAGTTCGGAAAAATATATGGAAAATGCGTGTGTTTTAAATTTGTTAATCAGGGACGTAGATAAGTGGAACATCCACCCAGCAGAGGTGGTAGAGGGTAATACAGTGAGGGGATTAAACATGCATGGGACAGACATACGGCTCATGAATCTAAGACAAGAAAAATGACTGATTAAGGTTTGAGTCGTTACAGCAGGAGAAACGGGCGACTAGACGGGGGTCGTCGGGGGCCGATCTGCCGGCAGATTTCACATTTAGAATGAAATGATTTCAACAACCCAGTAAATGGCGTAAAAAATGTTGATTTTTATCGGGGAAGATGGTCACTTCATAAATAAATATTACAGCACTGATGCTGAGTCTGCTTAACAATTATCAGGTTTATATAATCTTTTATAATATTATTTACATTTATTTATATATATACTCTTATATTATTAATATGAACACCAGATTTTTAAATATTTTTTTATGATAATAAAAAACATTTTATTAATAGCAACAACAATAGTAATACAATAATAATAATAAAAGTGTCTTAGTTAAAAAAAAAAAGAAGCAGAAATTAGGAAAAGGGCGAGATGTCCCCATCTAGCACTCGACATCCTTTAGCGCCACCCAGTGGACAGAAGCACTTATTACATCTCTGACGCAGCAATCTTTACTACATTTGAACTGTCCATATTTGGAGAAATTCTGTAAAATATGAAGCTGAAAGGATGACCACGGACACAAAGCACTAAATGTATTCTAAATTCCTGACGCATTTCAATATAATGTGCAAGGAATACAACTACGGAGGCGGCTTTAAGGATTAGTCCTCAGAACCAGCTTTCCGAACCCTAACGGGGCTTTATACACAATTTACGCTCATTCTATATCTTAAAAGTTTATCTCCGGTTCCCTGGGACATTGTGATGACGTGGTGTCCACATAAAGACTCGTCACACTTGGGGTACTTTGACATGGGGGGGTGAAGCGATATACGGCCGTATAGTGTGACGGAATGGTATTGAATGGTATTGGCTGGGCAGGCGCTGATCTCTTGCTTTGTTTTGTGTATTTATTGGTCGTGATTCTAGCCTTTTATGCTCTTTAGGTTCTGTGTTCCCTTTTTTGTATATTTTTTTTTAATGTTGATTTTTTTTCTCTGCACTGCAGGTTATCTCAATGATATTAATGCCTTTTAAAGTCGTATTTCTCAGCTCAGCCACATGGGGTCTCCCTTTTCCACGGGATATGTGGCGGATTGGAGAGTTTGTTGGAGGACCCCCGAAGCGCCGGCGGTCACTCAGCAACCTTAAAGAAAATATCACTTCAGGCCGACCGGCCGCATTAAACTTTCCCCGCGAGTTCACAGAATAAACAGACATATAATAAGCGCTCGCTCTGTAAATCTACGCCCTTCACATAATGCATTTTCTACGCACCGCAGGAGGCTCTGCATTTGGTAGATTTCTTAAATGTTTCGTTTTTGTCGAGGTAACTGTGGATATTACAGGCCGGCTGGCCAGATGGGAGTTTGTCTGGGAACGCAAGGCTCCTGTCTTTGTGCTTCAGCGGAAGGTGACGGTGACTACTTTACCAAAAGTGTGCTTCCAACATTACGGATTTTTAAACTACATTATAGGACCCGAATTTACGCAAATCATTGTACAAAGCCCTTTATTTAGGGTTGGTTTGTAGGGTAATATTTTAGGGCTCTGTCATCTAAGCTACTATACTGAGATTTATTGCTGTTTAGCCTAGGCCTCTGCGCCTTTATCTGAGGTTTAATAGCCTCCATGTAGCAGGTGTTTATATGGCTGCTCTGTCCCATCTTTGTTGCCATCCTGACTCTTGCCATGTTGGTAATTTCCTAAACCCTTTATGTTTGGCTCTTTTTAAAGAGCTGTCACCTTCCTCCACCTCGGCTTGGGAACGAGTGACCGGCATCATTCATGTCGACAGCAAAAGAAGCCGATTGTTTGGGGAAATGGGCTTAAGACGTGCGCTTGAATATATTCCGAGAATTAAGCTCCGCGCCGGGCTAGGGGCGCTCGCCGCGGCTGATCGGGTATTCCAAACACACGCGTGTATGCAAATGCCAACAAACACGGCTCGGACACAATCGCCGAAGAATGTTTTACCCTTTAGAGGGATTTGTTTGGTCGCTTCTCGCCCCACAAAGAGAGGAATTAAAATAAACGGGGAACTGAATTCTGTTTGTGCCGCGTCGCTAACAATATTTATGTACCTAATAGATGAAAACACTAAAAACCCCACAAAGAAATAATTTGGGGAACGGTTCGATTGGATATTTTGATAGATGGCGGATTTGCGCTCGTGATTTGTAGCCGGCTAATTTTTCCCTCTGAACAGAAGAATTCTCCTGTTCTCTGTTTTTTGGAAAGTCCTCTCGCTGGGAGGCTGAACTTTCCCACAGAAACAAAGTGCAAATTGTTTTGTTGGACGTTAATCTAGGTTTTAGCAGCCACAATACGGCCGCTGCCAGTCCGCACATACGATGCAAATGAAGCATTCCTCCCAGCTGCGGCCGACAACGGGATGACTACAAGAAATTCTAAAACAAAGCAAGAAAAATGGGCCTTTTTTTAAATTCATTCACCGAGCATGCTCCCGTCTCATTTCGGATCATGTGGTTATTAGTAACCATGGCAACGCCAGTGATGCTGAGTACACGCTGTTCCGCTCCACAAGAAGGATGTTTTTCGTTAGCCTTTTGTGAAAAAAAAGGTCCATTTACATAATCTATAATTCTACAAATGCAGGACCCCCCCACACACACAAATGTCCTATTTGCCAAAAGAAAAAAAAATCTTGAATTTCAGGAATTCTATTTTTAGAACCAATTAAAATTGTTTTGCCGGTGGGAAAAAAAAATATATATTTATTGTGCTGCCGATATAAAAAAACTTTAAAAAGTATTGAATCTTGTTAGTTACTTATGAGAGTCAATAAACCTCAATGTATTTTCGCAACAATTTAATTACATAAAGGGATTTAACAAAGAAAGGAGGAGAAAAGTTACAAGAGACCGGAATCTAACGCTAGAGGGTCAGAGGCTGAGATGGAATGGAAGGAAGTTTTGCTTTACTGACAGAAAGTGGAAGGTAAGTTAAGTGGCAGGTAAGTGGAACAGCCTCCCAGCAGAGGTGGTAGAGGGTAACACAGTGAGGGTATTAAACATGCATGGGACAGACATCCGGCTCCTGAATCGAAGACGAGACCAATGACTGATTAAGGTTTGAGTCTTTACAGCAGGAGAAACGGGCGACTAGACGGGGGCCGCCGGGGGCCGATCTGCCGGCAGGTTCTAGGTTTCTGTGTTGCCGTAAAGGTTCTCGTGCTGAGAGCTGTTTGTAGAGCTTCATTTATTGATACGAAGGACATTTACTTCTCATAAATCTCATTGGGCTCTTCTTTCAATAAAGTGCGTTTTATATCCTAGGACTTTGGAAATCCAGGACCATGGACAGCACCGAGTCAATACGCACTCATACAGTCACAATAAATAAAAAAGGCAATGGAAAAGGGAATCATTCAGTGATAACCTCAGTTTTTTGGAAGTTGACACATTTAAGACTTTTTTAAAATGTAAAAAACCCCTCTTCTTCTAATTTAAGGCTTTTTTACCCGATTACAGAAAATATAAAAAGCTGTTTTATTTGTAATTGTTGACCTTCCAAGCCGTTCGCACACCCTGCAGGGAAAGAAACCTGAATACAGGCACCCTGCGGCTTTCTCGTCTTTCAGTGTGATGTCACACTTTGCATCACGGGTGCCCATCGCTAAACGGTTTTATAACACATGTTTTATTCGACGTTGCTGTCACTTTACAGCAGTATCTGGTCATTAAATGAGATGCACAACTAGAAACTAAAGAGTTAATGCTTGTAACTGGCTGACATGCGCCGCCGGCTCCTGAGGACAGTGAAGACGGAATATAACTTTAAGGTAAAAGCACAGTGTTTCCAGCAAGCCTGGAGCCTTTATGTATGCATGAGTTCCCCCGACATATCCTTGAAGATTTAGGCTTTGCTACAGGCTTGGAATGGCAGAAGTCGAGTATAAGAAGGTCAGGAGAGGTTATATGAATATATCAGGGAGTCTTCACGATACAGCTACGTATGAAAGTTAACCGGGTGCATCCGAGACGATCTTCTATAATGATTTATCGGCTGACAAACATCCAAAAATATAATATATAATAAAATAATATAATATTCCCAAATAACCCCTTCCGGTAACTTGCGGAACGTCAGGCTTCCTGCCCCAGCAGGTGAAACTCCACTGCAGACGAGTGACCATCGAGGGGCTCTTTTAGGACTCGACAATTCAGAGACAGTAGAGATAATAGCGGAGGCATTTTGTTGAGATAATAGCGGCGGCTCATTCTGAATTACGCACTCGCTGTTATTGATATTGGAGTAAAATTCGCTTTAATGCCAGTACTAACTGCACAAAGTTATTTGTAGGATGTGTTAAAGGTGCATTTAGATCAGATATCCCCCGTAAAGAGTTCCCAATAAAATTACGCGTGGAAATCATAACACGAAAAGACGCTTTGAAGAAAAACCGCAAAACCCATCAGAACGCAAACAACAGAGCCGGGAAAACAGCGTCTGGCGGGTTCACACCCAACACCCGACTTCCACAACGCCCTAATCCCACCGAGGTCTCGCAGGAGCAAAACCTTCATATTCTGCCCTCAGAACCCCATCTGCAGCTCAAAAACTCCGCCGGCCCAATCACAAGGGATCTGCGTGGAAGAAGCAACTTCAAAAACGTATTCTTTTGCAAACGTTCCAACCCCTGCGACCTTCAGAACGATAGAGACCCCCCGGTCTCTGATAACTCGCCCATCACACACCATCCGAATTTCCACCAGGTTTCTTGTTCTCGATGGCCGGACAGACCCCCTAAATCATGAAGACAAAAATCTCTGACTTTGTTACATTGGGAAAAAGTGTGGCCGCTGATTAGTCAAATAATTATACTTTTACTTGTTTAAGAAATGATATCAGATATCTTTCCAGCGTTGCAGAGACGCCGGACACTTTATTTACTTCCATTTCCAACAGAAATAGCTTAAAGAGAAAAGGCAAAATCCTGTACTTCTCACACACAGAAATGAAAATGTCATTTTCCCTCCCCAATTTTCTGGGTCACATGTCTGGAGGGGGCTTTGCTTGGTTAAAATGTCAGTGCAATAACTTCCACCAGTGTAAATGCGGCGGCTCCGTGCGCTGCACGTGGCTCTGCGATGGTTATGTAAGCGTGCACAGCGTGTATTAATCAGCCTAACCATACAGCGCACGCACTCTTTAATACGCTCGGGACCTACCACGCTCTGTGGGTTTTAAGAAATGAATTTATAATATAAAATCTGTTTCGGGTAACGGAGAGATAAAAAAACACCAAAATGCCCATTTTTCCCAGCGCTGTCTCTGTAGGAGTTGTCTGCGCAAAAACACACATTTTCAGTATATTATATATTATATTTATTCCAAAAAATGGGCAGGGCTTTGTTTTTAAATGTTTATTGCGGGTCATTTTAACATTTAAGTTACACATCTACCCGACACGCAGGATTCAGGTGTGGAGAATAGCGAAAGTGGCTTAAAACGTGGAATGTGGATTCACCAAAACGCAGGTATTTTAGAAGAAAAAAGCAATTGCACGCCATGAATAAAAACCCAGCCAAAGCCACCCGATGTATGTGCAGAATAACTACGGGGTTAACAGACTCAGAGGAACATATACAGGAGCTCTACACTGCCACCTGCTGGGCCCAACGAGAAGGGCAACTGCCCTCCTATTACCCTGTGGATAATATTCATAGAGGGGGCCCCCAATAGCATTTTTACAATTCAGCGTCACACATGAGCCTGCGCAGGGCATCTGTGGATTCTTTGGCAGGACTTTTTGGGTTTTAGTGAAGTTTCATTATCATTTATACTAAAAGGACCGGCTACTGTCTGGCGCAGGTATATTACACGCCATCGGCACGAGCTCTGCCCCTGACTTCTCCGGATTCAGTACCTGAACGGGGTTGAATATTCATCGTGGCCGCTTCAGTCCCGGGACCCGATCACTCGTCTGCCTGGATATTGTATCTGTTGATAAAATGTTAAGTGATTTTGGACTGGCTGTGATCGTTTAGCAGCCGCTTCGTATTTTATTTGCGCAGACAAATTATCCATTGTTTTAGCTGCAGACACGAGTTTAATAATTCATGCTTTGAAAGGTCTTGGAGTTCGTGCCAACTTTGCTCATTCTGATGAGTATTTAATTAAAACGATTTCACATTACAAGCTGCCGTCTACCTCGCTAAACCGCCGGGAACGAGGCTGTTTAATTCAAATGAAGACTGCAATTGGGGGCAACTTTTAGTCTGGGGCAAACCTCACAAACTGAAGAGTTATATATGAGCTGATAAAACATGTGTTGGTTTCAGGAACGAGTGAACGCACGATGGCCAGTCCAAACACTGGCCCTCACCACACACACACATTATAACACACTAACACGCACTCTAACACATACATACACACTCACACTAAAATATACTCAATCACACCTCTATTACCTCATACCATTACCTCGTCCGGAGCCTTTCCTTTATTAACTGCTCACACACTATGCGCGCAGCCATGCTATAAAAGCGGGGTCATGTAATATCACATTACATGCCCCCCCTCAGGAAAACGTATCGAGGTGGGTGCTCGGAAATACCGGGAAGACAGGTTATAAAGCCAAAAAAAACATTGGAAAGAGAGAAAATGTGAAGTAAAGTTCACATTAAAACGCAAGGCTTCTATGAGACTTATATGCAGTATGGTACTCGGTCCTAAACAGACTTGTAAGTCATAATATGTTTTTTTATTCTGCGGTGCTCACAACATGTCATAAAGTAACCCGTTTTTGTGTTCTGTATTTAATATGCTGTCGGATGTTCTGAGAATAGCGTATTTATCGAGTCAGACTCGCCTTGTATGCACAGACAGTGACATTTCAGATATGTAGGACATACAATGTAAATAATCATTAAAAGAAAAAAAAGATTCCCCGTGATACATGCAGCGGTTACCGAGAGATTGGCTGTCATATTATATTAGGGAGATTTAACTCCGACAAGCAGTGTTATCTGTCCAAGAAAAATTACACAGAGACAAAGCCGGCGTGATAAATATTTTATAGGAATCAACTCAGAACAGAGGAAGGCATTTAAAGCAGACGAGGCTGGGAGATTACCCTTCACTTAGATAATTGTCGATTTATATTGTCAGCGGTCACACATCGGTAACTTTTTGTCGGCAAGAACTAAATCATTTTGAAATTCTCGGAAGAATTTCCTATACATTTTCGAGGCGCCTTCAAGAAAGAGAATTGATTTTTTCCATCCCATCTGTTATGAAACGCGTCACTCGGATCTGCCATGGTTATATCCATAGGGTACATTATTTTTATATGACGTTACATTTTATTTATAGAGCGCCATCAGATTTCACAGGGGAGAATGGAAATTAACAATAACATTAAAATTGGCAATATCCAAAACTGATCGACGCTGAGAGCCGCTGATAATGAAGATTTTTCCAAATTATGTTTAAATGAATAAAGCAGAAAAATAATAAATTGCATGCTGCCGGTTCAGATTATTTGTGAATAATTAATTTGTGCATTTTGTTAATTGAATTAAAAAATGACAGTGATTTAGGACATGAGGATCCGTGACGGTTGAATGTATTTTCAGAATGAAAACATTGTCCCAGTTGTGTTTTCTGACTCTCTAAGAAGAAAGGTTTGGTAAGGTCTTGGTCTGGTGACTGTAATATTCAGAGGCTGTGAAGTGTTATGAAAAAAACCTATATAATCCATACATAAGTAAGCAAAGTGTACAAAAAACTTTTTCAAAGTGGATGAAACCTAAAAAATGGATCCCAAGAAATAACACCAAATAGCACCAAAACGTAACTAATATTTACACACAGCAAGCATCACGTTCTATACGCAGCTCCCTATTCTATATGAAGCATCACGTTCTATACGCAGCTCCCTATTCTATATGAAGCATCAGTTCTATACGCAGTCTCATTCTATATACATGAAAAGCATCGCAGATTCTATAGAAGCATCACTATACGGAGCTCCCTATTCTATATGAAGCATCAGATTCTATACGGAGCTCCCTATTCTATATGAAGCATCAGATTCTATACGCAGCTCCCTATTCTATATGAAGCATCAGATTCTATACGCAGCTCCCTATTCTATATGAAGCATCAGATTCTATACGGAGCTCCCTATTCTATATGAAGCATCAGATTCTATACGGAGCTCCCTATTCTATATGAAGCAGCATATTCTATACGCAGCTTCCTACTCACATTTGTATCGCTGGTTATTTATGTTCTAATGTGTATTTAATCTGCCGATCAGCAGAAACCACACCAGATTCTAGAATGGCGGATCAATGGTCGGAAAGGATGCCGGACACCGCAATTACCCCCTGCCCTGAATATAACTCCCAACACCTCTGTGAGGCTATGGCTGGAGACTGCGAGTCAGTTTGGGGTCTATGAAATACAGAGGCAACCTGTGCAATCCGACGTCTCTTCAGCTCTCATGGCCTTTAATCGCTTACAAAACAAAGTAAATATCATGCATTAACTGACTGGCTGAGCATCATGAGAGTGGTATTTTACAGCAGCCATAGTGTCACATTATGCCCGTTTTTGTACATCTATTTATTTCAACAATAATCCCGTTTTATATCAGTAATTTTTTTTTAAAGAACAGATTTGAGGAACGCGAGTGACCGAGACAGCGAACGTCGGGATGCTTTCAGTAAACAGATCTTTTGTTCAGTTCAGTGTTTAAAGCGCCGTTACCTCCCTCCTAAGTGAATAGCCCAGATTAGTCTCCTAGCAACAGAGCTTTACCTTTCCCTCATATATTACATATTCTGGGTATGAATTCGGTACAGAGGACGAGGAGCACAGCCAACCTCCAGCGCGTTTTTTATTTCTATTGCAACAAAAGTCAAGGCTTTGAAATGAAATAATATCTTAAAAGGGACAAAATCAATCTTACGTTAATATTTAGCTTAGATCGGATTCACTAATATTTACGTGCATTTGAATATCTTCTCCCTCATGTAATAATTACTATTTTGGGGTTTTTTGGGTATTTTTTTCTCTTTTTCTCTAACCACTAAATGCTCTTGCGGGCTTAGAATAACTGAAAATGTGAAAGGAGCGTGTTAAATGCATATTGGACATTGTATCGCATACATTAGTTATGGGAGGTAGAAAATTAGGCTTCTGTCTCCCTCCTACCCCAGCTGCCTCCTCTGAAAGCAGGGAGCATCCCTCAGAATGCCCCAGAACGCTCTCAGAAGAAGTCACATTGTAACCCATTGGAGCTGAGCTTCCGTTAAAATCACTGGTAGTAGAACTAACCAATCACATGAACGCTACGTGAACACATACATTATGCTAACATAGATGCGATTGGCTGCGACTGGGTCACTTTGGGGAGGTGAGGAAGGATCTATAGATTACAGTAAGTGTTTTATGTTTGTGGGTTATGTTTGTACTACGACAATTATAATTCTGTTGAGATGAATTAAGAATGTATTTTATGTGTTTTGTTAAAAAAAAAATTACAGTAAGACAAACGGAAGAAGTTCCTGAAAGCCATGCACACCCCTCCATTTTATTATAGAGGGCACCACAAAACAACTACGAAAACCTGCATCAATCTTAGAAGGTTTGTAACGCGGGACAAGCTGAACCTTTACTACAACATAACTGGCATTGGAAATGGGTGAAGAGAGCCACCTCTAACCATTGCACCGCATTACAGACTAATCATCCCCACTACCTCTGCATTGTGCAAAATTCCCTTAATTTACCCATTGCTTAACCAGAACCAGATTATAAAGAGGGTAACTTGCATGAATGAGTATAAGTACAGATCTGGTACATGAATGAGTATTATTACAGATCTGGTTGACGAATGAGTCTTATTACAGGTCTGGTGCATGAATGAGTATTCGAACAGATCAGGTGCACGGATAAGTATTAGTACAGCTCTGGTGATACTGTTTTGCACGATGTATCACTGCGCTGCTGGAATCTCAAGCTGATATGGAGCATCCATCTGTCTGGGTGAGCAGTTGGGTGTTGAATGGGCTCGTAAAGCCACTTGGCTGTCGGGGAGCGAAATGATCTCCTCACATCAAAAGGAGATTATTGAGTAATTTGGCAGAGGTCCTGCTCACCACACTGTGACAGATTTAACCATCTGTAATCTAAAGGAAAAATCCATTACAACGTCCCCTGCCCAGAGCCACATTATGGGTGACATTTACCAGGGTTACAACGCATCAGATGATTAGGTTAATAATGGCAGCTAGACCACTGGGCCATTGTGTTGGTCATTCTCCACCTTTAATCCAATAAATCAATCTGTGATAGTAAATGAGATGGATCTGACCCAGCAATAAACGATGGAGGCCAATATATTTTCATAGAAATGCTTGAGGTTATATAATAATCATCACTGGAGTTTAGATCAATAAATTAAGAGTATATTTTTTTAGATAAGACGATCGCCGTGTATTGAGCCTTCAGGAATCTCTATGCTTCTGACCCCCTGATAATATTAAAGGAACCAAAAATAATAAAAATAACAGCCCCCTAAACCCAAGAAGTCTTGTTTGATCCTCGTCCAGAGCACATGGGTGAAATCCTTAACCTTATATGTTATGTGAATGTTTCCCATTTAGGGTGAACGTTACAGTTAGGATAGAATATGTTTATTTGTAGCCCGGTATTATCTCAGTGAGTTATGTCATGGCTACGCAGATGGGCAGATATTTGTGCACAGACATTCATCTCCATCACAAGAGGGTCTGTATCTGTTCTCCAAAAACAAAAATATAAATCCATATTTGGTTCCAGAAGAATAAAGTTCTCCCCTTCTAATCCTTTTTTACACCTGCTGGGGTAATTTGCAGGGCTTCGTATTGACTTGGTGTGTGTCTGCACACTGCGTCTTGGTTATGTTTTCGATAATCCAGAAGAAGTCATAGAACGCTGCTCTGAAGGTGACTTCACCCCGCGGGTTCCTCTCGCCCTACATTTGCTGCAAGCACTCGTGCCATCTCTGTGCCGTTAATGAAAGGTAACATTTAGCTTTAATATTTACTTCATGGAAAACACATTTATACCAAATAGCAGAGAAACGCATCATCACAATTTCTCACAATAGAAAGATCAGGTAGATGGAGCGGTGGGGAAAGGGGGGGATTCCGCTAGAAAGAAACAGTTTTGGGTGAGGGGGTATTTTATAAATTGACAGTTGCTTCTGACGTCGTGTAGCCCTTTTTCCCCGGTCTCCCTAGAGCTGGAATCGGAGACCCCAAGAGCAAATCACGTGGTTTGGGCTTTCACTAATTCTCAGCTCCCAGGTACAGCTTGGCACCTCTGTGGTTGCGCACTCAGGGTTTTAAATCAGATTTAAATCTTACGGCCTCCGTGAAGGAGATCGCTTTGCTCAGCGCATGCAGCAGTTTGCTCTGTGGAGTCTGTGTGATTACAGGGTTAATATAATATAAGAGTCTCGCATATGTCAAAGGCCCCTACTTGATTTAACCCTTTGTGTGGTGGGCTGATTGTTTTTATTCATGCAGTAAATGCCAGGATCGTTACTGTTTTTAATGGGTCCGAATAGTGGCTTTGTGTGTTCGGTTCCATCTTTTCTGTGTAACTGGCTGCAGATACGTAACATTTCAGCTCATTCTAACGGACCTTTGTCTCAAGGAATCCTGCTTTTCCAAGAAAAAGTTACAATTTAACCAGATTGAATGCGTTTAATCCAATTATTCTGGCGGGTATTATATTAAGCAGGGTGTGCATAGCGCTAACGGCAGCCTTTGGTACACATTTAACATATAGATGCATAGGAATGGGTCCAGTAACTCTTGGGTACTGAACAGATTTTATTAAATATTAACCAAGATAACCCGATCCATTGTATATAATAAACTCCACCTAATGTATCAGTTTGTCCTAGTCTGACAATCCTAGTTTTGTCACACCGCTTGAATATATGTATTGTTGGCGCTATATAAATAAAATAATAATAATGATATTAATGATATTATTGTTATTAATAATAATAATAATAACAGTCACCTCTGTATATAGCTTTTATTTCTTGATAGTAAGGCGATATTATGGATTGCTGTTATGAATGTGTCTCGCAGCCTCTGGGGAGATCTTTAATGTCAGGCAGCTGTATAACTGATTGAGGTGCAATAAATATTTGCAGAATAATGTGTTAATATGAGATAACATATCAGCTCTCTGCATGCGCACACTGGGGCAATCCTTCTGCCTGGAATATTAGAAAACAGTTTTAATAGAAAGTGTTTTTATTTTTCTGTTACTGAAAGGAGCATCTGATGAAGCGGACAGACAAGTAATAGGGTTCTGTGACCCCCTTAGATTGAATCCTGAGATAAGGAAACCAGTGAGAGAGGTGGATAGTGGGGAGGGGGGAGGGAGCAGAGGGGGAGTCGGGAGGAGGAGGCAGATCACTCCAGCAAAAACAGAACATTTGCAAATTATCCATTTCTGGTGTAACGGGGATAGAGACGTAATTGCCAACAAGGACCAACAGCTTCACAGCCAACTAAGCCAAGGTAAGCGCTGGGCATTCTGTCGTCGTAGCTTTTCCATTGCGTGGAATCCCAATCCCGGCTTATAAAACCTCAGGCTGTAAAGGCAGATATTATGGAAAAGCCAGATCTCTATCGTCTCCCGTACCTCGCCCCAGCTGGTACCCTTTATGGACGCCCCCCCCCAAACAGCAAGCAGATTTCCTTATAGAAACTTGGGAATGTGTCAATTCTTACGATGACCTGAAAAGAAACACTCATTTTAATTTGCTGAGCATGCCTTTTGTGGAAAAACAATGTGTGAAAATTACCACTTGTCACTCGTGGTGGGATTCTAGGTCTCCAGTGGGGAGAGTGAATGTGAGGAGGTGTGTGGGAATGTCTTATAATAACAATATAATAATGCAAAGAAACATATCATAAACCTGTTCTGTCCCCACCAGGCTGAAAGGAGAATCATGACAGCCGAGAAGGCGATACCTGTCATTAATGGCAAACCTGAGGACGCTTTGGATGCCGAGGCTTCCAGCGCCAATCTGGTTCACACCAATGACAAGAAGATGAAGGAGAGGGGTCACTGGAACAACAAGGTGGAATTTGTGCTGTCGGTGGCCGGGGAAATCATCGGTCTTGGGAACGTTTGGCGCTTTCCATACCTTTGCTACAAGAATGGAGGAGGTAAGAAGGACCCGCCAGTAGGAAAAGTGCTATAAGGACACCTGAAACCCGGGTCAGATCATAGGGCGAGCCCCCGACTGTCCACTAATGGGTCCTGAACTTCTGTATTGGGGCGTTAAAGCTTTATTTAAAGGAACGTACACATGGATTACACCCTTACATAAAATAAATACACTAAAAAGATTACAGTTATATTACCAATTACCATATGTAATTACCATTACATAATTCTATTTTATTAAAATTAGTTTTATTTTTGTATTTGTTATTATACACAGGTACGTCCACGCATAGAGTCGGTCATTCAGTCTATAGCATTTTATTTAGCGGGCTGACATATTTTACATGTAAAGGGGACCCTGGGATTTTGATGCAGTTCCACTGTTTATTAACAGAAAAACAGCATAAGAGAGCGTTGGGACTGCGAGCAGCGGTATCTGTTATTGTAATCATTAAGCATAAAGACATGATGTCAGAGCGTTCTGCAATCTGCCGGGGCTTGGAACTTCCTGTTTCTATCGTTTGCTTCCTGTGACATCATTGTAATAAGATCGCTGCTGGTTCAGTTTATACAGTGATGATAACGTATATGAAATAAATGATATAAATGATTTAAAGTTGCCTTGAAAACATTCCTGTTAGCAGAAGATTTTTTTTAATGAACCCTTTCTGAATTCGGTTGATTTTGGAGATAACGTGCGGTGCGGTACCGGCAGCGAGCTGTTCTCCTATAGACGTTCTTGGCGGCCGTGTGGGTGTGACAGGGGGTGGGACTCCTGGATTATGCGCTTTAAAAGCTGGCTCTCGATTGGTCTGTAGACCGGCAAATGACTGTAGCTGACTGTATCCATACTCCATATTATCCACCAGTCGGAAAACCTTGTTACTTCCCAGAACGACTGCAGCTTTATTGTGAATTTTTGTCATGTTTGTGATAAAGGTTCTGTTTGTGCTGTCAATGGATTATTCTGTGAAAATATGACTTGTAAATATAAAGTTGATGATGCCTGAAATCAAATTCAAAATGGCTGTCAACGAAGCAAAAAGATGAGAATTGAAAAAAGAACATTTTCTTCATTTCTGGCTGTTCTTCTGAGTCTTATAAATGAAGACATTAAATACATGAATTATCTGATAGGAGGTCCTGTGAGGTGCTACATTTGGACTTTTCATCTGCAACCAAACAATAAAAGTCTACTTTGAGAAGGGCGGCTCTGTAATGAGATGACGCATTTCCCCTAAAAACCTTTTTAATATGTTCTTTACTAAACCAAATCTAGTCACGATTCAGCTCTTATGTTTTCAGACGGCACTTTGTGGGTCGGCTATTTGCCCTCTTGTGACATGGAGTGTTTCTGTAAATTACCTTACGATGGCAGGTAATGGATTTTAACAAAGGAAGGTGTTTTTCTATACAGCGGGGGGGGTACAATAAGTCTCATACATCGATAACCAATTAGCGCTGATCCCAACCTAGATAGTTTTAAAGCCACAAGACCCTAATCCTGAAGAAACTAAACGGCACATTCACAGGACAGCGAGCTGCAGATAATTGCGGTGGGAGTTTTATTTTACTTCATTAATTGTGTAACATGAATGACCAACTTATCCCTTGTAGTTGGAGAATCGGCCAGAGTGGGATCTTTGTAACCCGATAAGACTCTTCGTCTGACTAAATCTCACCTGAACCATTGCAGCCGTAACTCGTTTTTTTTTTTCTTGATTTATTCGAGTTTCCTTTAATCTGATAATGCGGAGGTTGCTTGGCTCATAGCCGTGCAGCAGCTCCTCTACATCTTGTCTTAAACATGAATATCAGAAAAACAAATGAAGTTGTCAGCGTTAGTATGAGAAGCGCTGTTTGTGTGAGTTGCTGCTGATGGGTTTATTGCTGGGAACATGGTGATTTAGTATGATACAAGAAAAGAGAGGGCAGGAGGGGCCGGCGAGGGAGAAGCTGCGGGAGATGGAGGATTCTGGTTCTACTCGGTCTCCATCATAACCTGCTGCTTTTAACTGGAAAGGAATAAATGAGAGACTGTAAGGAAGCCCTGAGGTAGAGCGTTAAAGGGACACGAGGGGGCTGTTATCAAAAACAACAAAATTCTTTCCGCAGTCTGTCCATTACGGCAATTTTCTTGGACATAACCCCATAAGACTCCCACGGGGCTCTGCTCTTCTATCGCTGCGATCCAAATCTGTAGCCCCATCACTGATTTTATCTCCTTATAACCAAGTATAACATTAGATACAATACCCTGGTGCATGTGAATATCCTGAACAAAAACATTTAATCACGTAAAAGTGTAATCCTGTCCATATTATTTCAGGGAATGCTAGCCTATAGCCAGGCGACAAAGCAGAGACCAATGATAGGCTGAAACAGTTTGTTGCCACCTCAGCAGAAAGCTACCCAAATATATATTTCCTATATGGTGTTCAAATCTTTTCAAAAACAAAATTTGTGGCCTTAAGAAGGATTTCCCCCCATTTGACCCACAATTGGATATTGCTTCAAATTCTTTTTTGGGGGATTTTTCTTTTGGATCAAATTATAACTCGATGGGCTTGTGTGTTTTTTCAGCCTCAATGATGTCACTGTGATACTATGTTACACCTGCTTAACATTCTACATCATGCCGTTAATGGTTCGTCTTAGAGTAAAGGTACCATTAATGGCCATCTACAACGGCATGCTCTGCTTTGGGGTTTTCCATTTTTTTGGACATTCAGTAACGGTTTCAGGGAATGTTTTAATTAAGATAACGTCACACGGAATTACTGCGTAGAATTAGCATTCAGTCCCTGGACAATTGCCCTGTGCCCTCTCGTTGCAATGGTTCTGTGTTTGAAGAATATTTTTCACTACTAGAATTCGCCCAGAAAACTGGGAATATGGAAGGATATATTTATGAGCGTTAGCTGGTTATTTGTGGCGTATTATTCCCTTCACAATACGGCTCAGCAGTAGATTGTAAATTAACATCTGAAAAAAGGAATCTGGAGATAACCATCTCCCAGGTAGCAGTCTCCAGCCCGGTGGGATTTGTGTGAAGATTACTGTGAAATCGGTCAATTCTTTTATTTCTGGAGAATTCCAATAATGTTTCTTTCAAGGGGAAACAGGTTTTGTCGACGAGAAGCTCAATGAAAGGTTTTTAATACACTAAGCCCTGGCTGGGGCCACAGCATGGCCTAGATATATGAAATGGCTGGTGATGTCCGGCATGTAACGGGTCCATTGAATTCAGCCGCTGTGTGAATTGTATGAACCAAAAAACAGGTTTCAGCCTCATGAAAAAAGACAGATTGGGTTTAGCCAATGGAAGGACACCTGTTGAGGTACCTGGTTTCCTATCACAGCAGATCAGTAATCTATCGGGAGGGTTGTTATAACAATAAACAGTTGGTTTTCCTCCCCAGCCATGTCCTGATATTGTCTGACTATAAAGAATATGCGCGTTTATTCCTATGGGGCTGGATTGGCTAATCCCGAAGTGTCAATAACCTCAATTTCAAGCATACCCCCGTGAAGCGTGAACATGTCAATCAAAAGCTTGATGGCTTTCAGGGCAGATATTTCATGGTTGAGACATGGGGGATGGTTTCAATTTGTAATTTATGAAATTCTAATATTCTAATTATTCTAATTTGGAAAAAGCTTTACTTACCACTAGTATTTAATCATTTCGAGGACAGGGCTAAAATGTGCAGAGACCCAATCCCTCTCTCTAGATCCCGGTATTTGCCCCAGAGCTCCGGACGCATACACCGTCTGGGAAGAGACAGATTTCTCTATTCCCACTGACAATGTCATAGAAATCATGCGTTGCGTCAGGAGGATGGTGCTCAGTTCCCCTAGGTGTACAACCAGGTTCAAAAAAGGAAACTGTGCGTTTCTACACATGACTATCCACGTGTCCTGTGTAGACGTTCTGCTTGTCCGTGTATCCGGCACGAAGACATACATGTGCCAGAATGATTACACCACATCATTAAAGCTGCTTTCACCCACATTTTCTGGCCACTTCAGTGACATCTTCCAAAGTATCAGCCCCAGCGAGTTTATGGAACCAAAAGATGCCGGGGATCGAGCTATCAATAACCCCCCCCATCCTAATACAAACCTCATCCACAGCCTCCTTCCTATGTATATTCCGTGTGTATTTTATCACGTCTGATAACCCTTATATATTCCAGGTGCCTTCCTCATTCCATACGTGGTCTTCTTCATATTTTGCGGAATACCGGTGTTTTTCCTTGAGACGGCGCTGGGGCAGTTTACTAGCGAGGGGGGCATTACCTGCTGGAGGAAAGTCTGCCCCTTGTTTGAAGGTAAAGTATCTCCTTATAATTTCTTAACAATAATATAATGAAATAAGGGCAGTTAAGTCTTTTTCGGGAAATGTTAATGCCAGTAACTAGCGCTCTGTAGGAGTAACACCTCTCTATACAATAAGCTAAGGTCTAACACCGTCGGCTTAATGACTGGCACTTGGCGTCTGAATTTTAGCGATCTTTGCCTAATGACGGGATCTTTTTCTCCAAATGACTAGCACTGTTTATCCAGGATTTAACACCCCTCTGAAATGATTAAAGAGATTAGTTCCACTTAAATAATCAGCTTCTTTGTACCGCTGTATTTTACATTTACTTCTCGTTATTTTATGTTTATCTCCAATCTTCTCCATCCGCGTTTTTATGACCTTAGTTTAGATTTCTAATGAGTAACGCTTTATAAGAAGTCTTCTAGGAATGTTTAGTTCTCTTTACTTCTCATTAATCCGAGCTGATCCAGAACCCGGCTCTCATTACCCGGACACGCGGGTTCTATACTTGATAATGTATACCGGCATCACCATGGCTTTCATTAACTCTTTCCCTTTAGGAATTGGATATGCCACCCAAGTCATCGAGGCACATTTAAACGTCTATTACATCATCATTTTAGCATGGGCAATTTTCTATCTATTTAACTGTTTTTCTGCTGAACTTCCTTGGGCAACGTGTGGACACAAATGGAATACAGGTATATGAAATCATTTAAACATAATTCTTTGCATGTCATGAACAGGGTATTAGGCTTGTTTTTGCCGAGTTGGAGTAGATTCAGTCGTTAGGGTGTAGAAGCATTAATGGGGAAAGGTAAAGAATGTACTTTTAAATATACTAAGAGGTCTCCCCATTGTACAGTGCTACGGAATATGATGGCGCTATATAAAACAATAAATGGTCACGGATGGAGACATTTTCTTTTAATAGGAACGGTCCCTTGTCTATCTTTTCCTGATTTCCCCACCAAATGCTGCAACAAATGTGCAGTAAAAATACTCTTTTCTTGTAGCTGTGGAATTCCCCAGTTTACTTGCTTTTCTTGCAATTTCCAATTGGGACCTGTGATTACATCTACCTTTTAGGCAGGAAGTAGAACCTGATTGGATCCTTTCTGTGATTCCCCACTGGTTTTTCCATGCATGAGTGTTGAAGGGAGATATCATGGGGGTCAGAAACCAGTTGGCCAATTGGTGGGGAAATCTAGTTGAGAATCTTTAATTAATAAGGAATTTGTGAGTGAAAGAATAGGTAATCCCCATGGATTTTAAGTAATGGGGGATGTAATGTAGAAGGCGGGTGGATTACTCAGTGAGGGGCTGGAGTGTGGTACAGTGGGGGGGGGTGCTTTGGGTTGTAATGTGTGGTTATCAGCAGAAAAAATTGTGTTAAATCTCCATCTTTACTACCAGTGATAAAGGTTGGCAACCATGCGAGGGCATCAGGAATCTTACAAATATTTATGCAAATGTGCAGTAATTAGCTAATCACATATTCACCCCAGGGATATTTATAGCAATGAGGCTTTATGCAGATGAGCACTTTACACAATATTACATATATATATACGGTATATATACGATATATATAATATATATATATATATATATAAATACACATTCAATAAAAAAGCAAGGGCCTGTATATAATATTTATCATCATTAGAAAGGCTGAGCAAGGGACCTTTATATCTGGCTTTGTCAGCTAAATGTGGATTTTAAAACAAAACGACTTTAGGCTAAAGTAAGGAGAATACATTTTATATCTATAAAGATCCCAAAATAACCCTCCCAACGACATTGAATGAGCGTCCGCGCCCAGAGCGCTTCTCCAGCTGTACGTAGTAAAGGGTATTATGTGAAGCCTGCAGAGAATCATTCATTTCATGCAGCATCGATGCTTTGGGACCTCAATGTAGAAATGCAGAAAAATGTAATTTCCTTCCATTTTAATCAATGCTTTCAATTATGGACAGGTGCTAAAAAATACAGCAAGGATCTTAATCATTTCCATGCGAAACGCACATTTCTAACATTTCAAAACATAAACAAACTCTAAATATTTGGATTTTCATGTAACTGGTAGAAAGAAATGTAAACATAAATCTATGAATATATTTTTTCGATGTATTCATGCATTGTATGGACCTAAAGGAAAGATAAAACGAAAGCCTTCATCCTTTCATACATTCTCTCTGTCATGCAGACAAATGCGTAGAATTTCAAAAACTCAACATGAGCAACGGAAGTCAGGCTTTCTACGCCAACGCTACGTCTCCGGTGATGGAATTCTGGGAGTGAGTAAAGTTATATGTATATCACAGCGAAGCAGTACAATTTATATCAGCAGTGATTATTTCTTGAATGATCTGAAAAGTTGAAGCTGTACATTTGGCGACGTCCAACCCAATCTGTCAGACACACAGAGCGAGTGGGATTTCAGAGAGCGCTGAACCTACACAATAAAACACCTTCAGGGATTAGGGGGGCTCTGCCCCTTGGCCAATGCTGGCATTCACTAAGATCCCACCATTAACAGGGGCCCCGCAGTGAGGCCGGGGTATGCGCTGTTAGGGGCACCCAAAGCTTATGGGTAAACAGTAAATACGTTTTGTGCCTATAAACCCCGAACCCCCCCCCCCCCGTGGCCGCCATATTCAGGATGATTATTTTGGGATGACGAAGGTGATTTCATGCATTTAGACTGTATTTTCTGCTAAATATTGGCTGTAAAGCATCGTTCTCCATGTGATCAGGTGTTGTGGGATACGTTAGGGCTTTATCAGTAAATAACGATTATGCGGCTCTATGGAGCACTTCTTGTTTGGGAAGCACCTGATTTCTACCCCTCGAAATGCTTGGATAACTGTTAATATAATATATTCTTTGCAAATATTAGATCCCCTGCTTCAGTGTTTTAAATTATAATTTGTTCTTTGATTATGGATTGTTTTTATTTATTGGTGAACGTTTGCAGATAAAGTTGCTTTGTCTTTTCAATGAAATCAATGTTTTTATTAAACACCGTCTGGGATCTGGTGAAAGACCTGCCAGGAGTTAAATAATGATCTATATTCAGGCCCCACGAGACACAGAAATGTAATCCTGTTTTACGAGCCCCAGTGTCTCTCTCTTGGGAAGTCCTGGGTTTGGCAGTAATTAAGTATCATTTATGAAGGTGAAGCTTATAGGGTAATTATTATGATTCCGTTTGGCCCTTAGAAGTAAAGACTTGTAGCTCCCTGAGAGGGTAAAGCCGGGTCCTTACAGTCCGCATACGGAAGGTCTGTATGAGTTTATTCCCTAGGGCAGGAGACGTCAGTTGCCCCAGAGGCAGAATTGCTCATGTCCTGAATCCTGATGAAAAATTAAATGAAATTAAAATGAAAAATATGGAGCCCAGAAAGACAGCAGAGGCAAGCAGAGGCAAACAGACGCTTATCTGTCACAATCTGGATGTTGTTTTTGCTTGCAGGGGTTCAGTGGATTATAAGGCTTAACTGCCCCATCTAGTTATATCCGTGCAATAGGAATGGGCTTTAAATATCAAGAACTCTCCTATTCCTATAGTCCCAACAACTATATAGAAATCCCAACATATTTCAACAAACGTGAAATGTTCTAAAAGATCCTGTGCCATAAACCTAGCAGCGCTATAACCCTGAGATGCACAATATAAATCATATATTCTAATGTGAGCTATAAATATTGCAGGCGGGAGATGTTCTGCTGCTTCTGAGTTAAGTGGGTCAGGTTCACTAACAAATTCACTTGCTATTTGGGGTAGAAGTTGGTGATTTGTTAAAATGGAAGGAGCAGCGGTTCCTGGCATGGAGCCAGTATTTATGTAAAGATGATATTCCCCGATCTGTGATTACACGATAATAATAAAATATTTAACAAGCACCACGATCTACGCATTATTTTATTCAAAGATTATTTTAAAGAAAACTTTCTGTTTAGGGCCTCTTTAATTGTAGAGTGAAATCAGTGAAGAGTATCTCTAAATGTTTCCTGTTTAGATTGCAAGCTTTGGGTAGTTATTTTCCTAATTAACTACCCAATTTGTACCATTATTGGGGCACTGTTAATAGTAAAGTATTAGTTCCAACTTGTTTATGCACTTGTACTGCTCAGTACTCAGTATTGTTGGATACATCACACAGTTTAATTGTTTTTTGGGTATTTATATCCTTTGATTAATGTTTTTAAGGCTTCCTACCAATAAAAAGCCTCTCACGCCTCTCACGTGAAATGTTTCTGCCAAACACTGAGTCGTTTCATGGTCAGATCTTTAAACATTCACCTTCCCTTTAAGCTTCTCCCGTGGTCAGATTTTCCAGTCACTAAATGAATTTAAAGAGGAGATTGTTTTATTTTGCCTTTTAAGTCCTAAATAGTGAAAACTAATTGAATCTTTGTGCAGCGGGGAATTAGCATTTCAATGGGCCGCGCAGACAAGGATCCAGGCTGGCCTTTTCCGGGACGCGCCTTGGATTTGTTTTTTTAGTGTAAATAAAACATTATAGCAAATTTCCTGTTGAATCGTAGCACAGAAGGTCTCGTTATTACCGTTATTCCCCTGATATGGGAAATGTTGAGCAAAGCAAGCGAGAGTCCTTGAAATTTTGTAGAATTTAGTAATTCAATACGTGTGCAGCACGTACCCCAAAACCCACGAGAGGCCACTAAACGTGATATTATAACTTCTAAACCCCTCGGCAGATGTAAAACACGTCTGTTATATTGTGACAAGGTATATCTCTGCTGTGCCCCATTAAGAAGAGAGGGTTCCATGGCGAGTGATGTGGCATCAATCCCACTGACGTGGTTTGTGTAGGAAGAATTGAAATCATGTTGTTTTCAACAAGTTTTGAAGCCACAAATTAAGAACGCGGTTAGCGGACCCCATTCCCAGGGAAATGGAAGCTCTTCAAGCCTCTGGGAACAACAGACATTTCTAAAACAACCCTTACAGAACGCGAAGTAACGAGAACACACAGCTTTCACAATTATTTCTTTCCAGTGTTCAGCAAAAAGGTGTTCTGTGGGCTGCTTAACCAACAATAAGGGTTGCTACAAAGAATCAACTATGTTTACTCTGCTAAAGAGTAATTCTGTCCCAATGAGCTGTGCGCTTGGAGTACTGCGGCACCGTAATGAGTGCTCATGTTCCAGTGCCAAGAAGCCCAAAATCTGACCCTTGGCTGAGGACCTCTCCAGTCTTCTTTAATCCTCACGTCTCACTGATTAGCTCTTTTCATTAATCTTAATTGGAACGGAGCCCACATCAAGCATTCTACATGAAGGCTCAGATATTGTGTTCTCTTAGAAATGACCTAATCTGTTCCAACGCTGACGAGTCCCATGTATCCTAAACGCTATCTTTCTCTATATGTCGGGCTTCTTTCAATGTTATCTGGAAATTATAAACTCCAGGTCCCTTTCCTCTGGCGGCATAAATAAAAGCTACCGTCAGGTCCGATTTATATTTTATTTCTCTAAAATTTAATGTCAATTTGGTAAAAAAACACTGATGTCCACATTACAAAAACATTCCTTGCTCTGAATGCTTGTAGCATCATCACTAAAAAGTAGAGATAGTCAAAAAGACACCATAGCCAGATATCTGGATATGATGGACCCCATGTACTGAAGCGATCTCCCTCTGGTGCCCTGCTCTGGATTTTGCCAAGGGCCGTTAGAGATTAGTAATGCTGTGTGTGTTATGACCACAAAGCAAAAGAGCAGTCAATTAATAAACCATTCCATAAGTGAGCATTAATGTGATGGTTTCAGATGCCACGTGGTACATGCTGATGGGTCCTGGCTCAGCAACCTCTGGCTTCATGTGCAGAAAAGGTAACTTAACTGCTTTGTCACAGGTAGCAGATCTGGGGCTTCTCCTATTTTGTATTCTGTTACTGATTCAGTGTAATTCCCAAGTAGCCTCAGAAACATCTGAATTCTTGTCTTGTCTGACTGTGTAAAGACTCTGCCGTGTTCCAATGTTCTTAATGCCTATCAGCCAAATAGAGCAAATGGTTTCCAGATTGTCAAAGTGCCTTGTGGCAACCGACTAGAGCTTCCATATGTCGTGGCCGAGGGATTGCCTGTCTCTTTAAGTAGTTTTTTTAATAGGGAGCGTCAGGCTCTCAGGACCAAACGCCTAGTATACGGTACAAAAAATAAGAACCTTACAAAGTTTCTGAGAAAAAGCCAGGTGGTCTTTAGAAAAAAGATTTTAATCACCGCATTGGGGGTTCTACAGATACAACTTCCATGAGTGTTTCTCAAATACACCCGTAATGCAGACCTGATGAATATAATAACATTTTTCACTTTATACTCGACTCAGAATGACCTTCTGGGGGAAGAAATAAGATTTTACAACTATGTTTAGATAAAATGTGTTTCGTTGGCTTGAAGACAATATTTATGGAGTCTTCCGAGTGTTCAGAATTTCATTAAGCCATAAAATATTAATAATAATTCTGCATGCTCTCCATACGCAGAACGTGTTTAATAAGACGATTTGACACAGGTTGTAAGACATTTAATCAAGTTTCCCTCTCTGCTGAGAATGCGCATGCTGCTGTCTGATATATCTGAATACGGGACACAATGTGACAAAGACATCCGAAAGTATTCAAAACCTATTCCCAATAGCCACTGTATTATTACACAGACGGAGGTCCTACGTTATTTTACTGATGGGAAGGAATAAACTTTACAACGAGCCCAATCCATGCTTTGAACGAGGTAAAGTTGGCCCCGCACCCGTTACTTTGACGTGTATTTACTTTTATTTGGGTGTTTTCCAGGCGCAGGGTTCTCGCCATCTCCGACGGGATTGAACATATTGGGGAACTCCGCTGGGAACTGGCGCTGTGTCTTCTCGCCGCGTGGACGGTGTGCTATTTCTGTATATGGAAAGGGACAAAGTCTACGGGAAAGGTCAGACTGCAGATTCATCCAGAATGTAACCGTAGCCGTTATATATAAAATGTTTCCGCTCCGTGAAGGAACTTTCAGTCTCCACATTTTTAGTAGCAAAGAAAAAGAGCTTCCTGCAAATGGAACTTTTAACTTAAGCCACGAGACCCCAAAGGGTAACCGTATTACTGCAAACGATATAAAACCATTCAAACCTCAATGTAATTGATGTGAATGCTCTGATTTTAAATGGGCAACGTGATGATTGATGCTCATAACTTTTTTTTTTATATATCATTCTTGTTTTTGACTGAATCTTGGAAAGAAATGCAGATACAAGTTAATTGTTTTAAAAACAGCACTAGAAAGACTAAATTAGAATTGATTAGCATAATAATATATTAATGCAATCAGCCTGCAGAGGAATTAATGAAGGCTTCACTGGCGAAAAGCTTTACATACCCCAGAAGAAACGTTAATATATACAAGCAGGGTTAGCAGTGCTGCTGGGTGCACATGGAGCGGGGCGGATAGTGGATGGGGCAGGGGCCGCGACATACGCAGGACCTTCTGGGGAGTTATAGAAAAGAACAGATATTTGGCTCTGTTGGAAACCTTGGTTCGAGGTGACCAAAAAAGCACAGAGGTTTTTTTAAAAAAAGACAAACTAGTCATTAAGACAAGGTTGGCATGGACTCTGGCTGGTTCTGTCTGATGCTCATTAACATTCGGGGCAGAAAACGCATAGCGTCCAACCGGAAAAGCCATTCTGTGGACTAGAGAACAGTTTGAGTCTAGAAGGAACTTGGTGTTTGGTTTTCCAGAGAAACCATAAAGCTGATGGCTCTTTTTTTTACCAAAGAGGGCAAAGTTTTGAAGGAATACGGTCTGGGTCCTCATACTTTTTCCCTGTTAGAGGTCTTCTTTGATGACATGTTCAGAACAACCTGCAGCATTAGAAACGCCATTCCTAATTTTATTGAATGCCACAACTCTTCCATGAAATAATTATCTTATCATGTAAAAATGTGCCCCATTCGTGGGAAACGCTTGTCATGTGACACAAGAGACGGCACTGATTGGTTAATTCCATAGAAACTTAAAAAGTTCCATAACATTTTCTGTGTTGTTTTTTATGTTATTAAACCACCGGAGTAAAGGATAAAAAGACAGATTTATTCAGGGTTTATTTGAGTAACAAAGTTGAAAGAAAAATTCATGTTTTGTCCAAGTAAAAGCAGAAGTTCTCTGCTGGGAAGTTCAGTCACAAGCCCTGGCCAGGTAAAAATGGCCCAGAATATTTCCAATTAAACAAAATGCCTCTCAGCGAGCTCTTCATGTAACCTGCACGAAGTACTACAGCGGACTATAGACAAGCAGCCGGCGTAATAATTAGAATCAACATCTGATACACCATCGTCTGCTATTTATACAACTCCGGTTTAACCAGATATCACTGTTTGCCGTGTTTATAGACTTTTAGTTAAAATGTATTTTTCTTTAGTAAGTCTCACAAAGCTAATGGATTCAATGAGGCGAAAGCACGTGGTTTGGGATGAGAGGATATAAAGATGTGAGAATAAAGAAGTTGTAAGGGGCCAGGAAAGGAAACCAAGGAGTAATTATTATATCTTTTCAAGTGCTTTTTGTTTCAACTTGAAGTGACGGCAAATAATGGTGGCTCCATGGCACGGCTTTAGCAGTCAAACGAAGATTGATCTCTGTATTCAACAGAATAGTGTGACCGGCACATGAGGTGCATGCAGAATCCCTCTCTTCACACGGCAATCCATAGCCCGCCAAGCATGCCCGCTCTCCGAGAGCCCAGCCCCCCCGGCAATCGGCTCTCATTAGCGCCCCTTCGAGTGGTTTCATGTAACTACGCTCTAGGCAAGAGCAGTGCATGCAACCAAATCTCGGTTTTAGTATTTGCTAGCTGTTGAAATCTAAATGTAAACATTTTAAGTATTTTACTAAAAAAAAAAAAAAAGGACTGACAGCCGATACAGATGGACAAATGGGACGCAACAACTGAAATATGTCTACAGTAATTATGGTAAAGGAAATAAAAATAAATACATCATTTAAGAATAAAAATCTATTTACCTAATGTTACTACTGACATTTACTACGTAGTGATAACAGAAAATGATTGCTTTGCACATCAATAACAGGCTTAGAAGGTGTGGGGTCTGCTAAATGGTGCCCTCATTCATTGGCGTAGACACATATTTTGACCCCAGAAGCCCAAGCAAACGATGACCGGATCTTTCCACCGTCAATCCGCTGGGACTGTGTAAGTTGTCAATGGAAGGAGCACAGAAAGAACACCCGGGGGAAGATGTGTCTGCGTTACGTGGAACCGCGTGCAAAAACGCTCCATAAAACGATGCCGCTCACCACCGGATATTGTGCAGTAGCCAAATGATACTCTTTAAAATGACCCAATACTAATAAATTATCCAATCCCATGCTTTCTAATTGCACATTTTTTTATTATTTCAATTATTTTTATCGTGTTCTAGATACAACTTAACTAAAAATTACTATCATTTCCTTGAAAGATAAATAAGCAGACAGATTTATATAGTAACGGTATGTTTTTTGAAAGACAGCGGTCGAAAGGATCGAGTTGAGAAACAGATTTCTTGCAGTAAGTGGCAGATGGTGCAGATGACTAAGTAAAAAGAGAAGCATTTTCTTCAGCTGATGTTCAACAAAATTATAATATAGTTTTGCTGAAAACAATAATAAAAAAGTGACATTTATCAAAAAAAAGCAAAATCTGCCCGTTGGATCACAGAAGAGCTGTAATGGGGAGTATTCTCGGTGCCGTTTCATTTGTTTCATTTGTAACGGGTTATACGTTAATGAGATTGCTGCGTTAATCGTATTAATTTATGGTTTGCGGTAATAACTGAACTACCTGCCTTCTCTTTAGAGCAAAGTGCGACATTTCCCAGCATAGATTTATGTCTTGTAGTCTGTCCTCGAGATATATATATAGAGAGAGCGAGATCCTGGAATAGAACATGGACGGGTTTTGCCATGACATGTTTCTTCGTGGTGTAAATTCTTCAACTTCCATAAAAAATCACACATTTCCTAATTACTAGTCCTGAAAAATGTCCAGTTTACCAGTTTATGCACCCACAGACTGCAGCTCAATTCCCGTAAGAACCTCTTCAGGATATTTTTCGGGATATTTTTTTCGGGGATATTTTTTTGGGATATTTTTCGGATATTTTTTTGGGATAATTTTTTCGGGATATTTTTTCGGATGATATTTTTTCGGGGTGTTTTTTCGGGATGTTTTTTCGGGATATTTTTTCGGGATATTTTTTCGGGATTTTTTTCAGGGTATTTTCGGAATGATACTTTCGTTAGTTAGATGCTCAGTTAATGTTAGGATGATTTTTTCGCAGAGGAATGTTCAGTAACATTTCACCATAACGTATCATCATGCATTTGTTTAATAAGCAAGATGAGCGGATTTATTTCAGCGGAGCCTCCGGGTGAAGAAGTGAGAGTCGCAGGAACAGATCAAACTAAATGAGACGTTTCTTTGCCTGAAACGTTACCGTGGGTTCTCCGCTGCAGCCGGCTCTGTGCTTTGTATCGTTTCACAGAGATATTGGCAGAATAATATAATCCTCGCTCCATGTTGAGACTTTTTTTGGGGGGGGGAATAAGAATTGCAAGTAATCCAGATCTGAAAAAGTCCCCCCGTGATTGGCTCTGTGGGAGTATTTTCTGCATTCTGACTGTAATTTATCATTTTTTTTTACATTATTATCATGATTCTATCATTATTATATCACTTTTATTATTGGCCTTTTCAGTGTTTTAGATCATTTGCCAGAAGTTTCTGTTTTAAGGATTAGAACTTGAAGCAGCTACAGAGTTATGTGGGTGGATTGGCCGCAGCGCTGGCCAAAATCCTTAACTATCAACTGTAAATGCAGCAAATGAACCCAGAACATGGAAAACAACTTAATTATAAAAAGCAATAAACAACATCTTCTGCTCCATCCCCACTTAAAGTCCGTTCCATAAGATCATTTATATTTTAGCATTAAAAAGCATAAAAACCTTGTGATTACATCATCTTCACATGAACTTCTTTATATTGTTTGCATTAAACTAACACGGGTTTTGTACATTTCAGACACAATGTTATTTTCTCAGTACTTTCAGAAATATTTTGGTCGTTTTTATCTCAAAGCATGTTCCAGGCGGACGCGTAAAATGAATGAGCTGATCCCCCGTCCGGCTCTCCATGTTGTCTTTGTGTATAAAGCGATAATGACAGAGAGCGCAGTCACAGTGCAGTCGGCGACTCGCTAGGTTGCGTTTTATCCATTTGTATTGATGTTCTCTTATTCGGTTGCAGGTGGTGTATTTGTATTGATGTTCTCTTATTCGGTTGCATGGTTGTGTATTTGTATGATGAGGTGTTGTATTGTATTGATGTTCTCTTATTCGGTTGCAGGTTGTGTTTTGTATTGATGTTCTCTTATCGGTTGCAGGTGGTTGTATTTGTATTCGGTTGCAGGTGGTGTATTTGTATTGATGTTCTCTTATTCGGTTGCAGGTGGTGTATGTGACAGCCACGTTCCCCTATGTAATGCTGATTATTCTCCTGATCCGTGGGGTCACTTTGCCCGGTGCAAGTCAAGGAATAAAATTCTACCTGTATCCCGACTTATCTCGACTGTCTGATCCCCAGGTAGGACACTGAGCTTTATTGTAAGTTTTCAAAACAGTCCTTCTTGACCCCAAATCAATAAGGAACTTGGTTCACCATTCACTGGTGTTTTATGGGATACGCTGCGCTTTATAATGGTTGTCATTTCTTTCATTCTCGTTTGATAATTTCACTTTTTCACGTTTTCTGGGATCTATCACAGAAATGGGGTTTTGCCTCCATGTCTTAGATGCATATTATGGATTTGTGAGGGTATTATATTTGCCCAGTGAGCTCCTGGAATATTTAATAAACTAATAAATGATAATAAGAAGTAATAATTGGGGTGAATTTTAATGTTAGGGCTGCGGGGGATCACTGTCAGTGGAATTGTACTCTGGTATCCTTTCTGAACTAAGAAAAGGGGGTTAGTCGAAGTATTCACAAACACCGCCACATGGTGACTAATTTAAGCAGCAAAATAACGTTTTTGACAGAATTAGCATTTATTTTTACAGGGCGTTATCTTTTGCAGAAATTATTTTCGATTATCCAGAGACTGCAGTTAAATGCATGTAATAGCGATATAATGAATCTAATTTATTGTGACAAATGAAGTGACTTTGTTACAGAAAGTGGTTACAAATTGTCACTTTTCAGAGGCCCTGAATATCCATTTAGTAAATTCTGGGAAGCGTATGCTTTTGGAAACCTGCCATATGCATTATAAATATCTGACATTTACAGCGTCAAACACTAAGCCATCAATCAAAGGGGCAGCTCCACACCGAACACAGACACGATTTATTTCCCATTAGAATGGATATTATGTTTCATATTAACTGCATTTAAAGGACCTCATAGAACACCAGCGCTGGGAACGCGTCACCCATAGGTCGGGAGGTTGGAATACATTGAATCCAACATTCTTTAAATACATTTAATGAATAGAGGGGTCCTCCAAACAGCTGCTCTAAGCGCTGGTGGTCACGAGAGGCACGTTGATTGATCTTAGGCTCGATATAAATATTGTATAGAGGGGAAAATATCGCCAGAAGTTGAGTAAATGAGGAAAAACGCCATAAAACATTTACAACGTTACAGGATTCAGGAAAAAAACAACTCCACAAAACGCTTTACCGCAGAATATTTGTGTCAAACAGACAGGATTAACACCAAATAAAGAGTTGGTCCCTTATTACTAATCCATAACACTCTGCTGCCCACAAACGCTCACCTCATCATTCGCACCATCTTTTACGACTCGACACGAGGGATAAATCACCCCAGATCTTCTTCCCAATTTCATTTAAATTGAGATATATGGAGTTGGTTTTCTCAATTCTACGTTACACAGAATTATTAACGATACAGCTACTGACCTCACATCAATTTATACAAAAGTCATTCACTCGTAAACTATTCAGACCCCAGAACCTGTTCTTGGGAGAGAAGTTCCCATTTCTTTCCAATGGTTATCTGTATCAGGAATTGAAGCTGGCAAAGGCCAAACTTAAACACAAGGCTGACTCCAGGGCTGGGGCATCTGTGGAACATGAAGAAATCTGTGACACAAAGATCAGAGTATCTGCCCCCTCGTCCCGGGCCAAAAAGAATAAATAAATGTATCATATTTAGTGCATGAAATCTATTTAAATAAAGCAGCCCCTGTCTCATATTATGTGACATTATGTGATTTTTATTGCTTTTTTCTTTGAAACGTTGAACTGACATAATTTTAGTTATCCAACCCGCCATGTTTTAACCAGACATTTGGTTTAGTGGCTGTAAAGTAGGAAGTTGGAAAAGATCCGTGGTTCATGTTTTATTTCTTCTGGGGAGTCGGTGAAAAGTAATTTAATTAAACATGGTGAAAGTGAGTTCAAGACTCCATAAAACAGGAGCCACGCAATAAAGTGGCTTTTGCATTCATAGCGCTTTCCTGAATGTGATATTAAACTTCATAAAAGGCACACCTTATACATTAAAGTTGCATTACATGACTTTACTATTTAATAGTGTTAAAATAAAATTAACCCCAGCCAGGTGTTATTTCATAGACGGCACCCGTTCCTTTAAAATATATGCCCCTGTGGAGAGGCAATGTGGCACTTTACAGAACGTCAAGCGCCCCCTTGTGGACATAAAACTGATATCAAAAGTCAGCCCAACATGGGTTTGCATCGAATTTCCCCATTTTCGGCTTTCTCTGGCTCACTTTTTCAGTTGACCTATGATTTTCTGCTGGCTTCCAGTTCTATTAAAAAGCACGTCCGTCAAAAGATTTTGCCTTTTCCAGCAAGTGGTGAATCTTGGGGGTGTAATGAGCTGTGTGTTATTCAGTATGACAGCGCAGGAAGCGTTTAACGCACTCAGGCAAACCAACCGCAGTCTCTGTGCTCCCCGCGAGATGGAGGGAGAAACACAATAAGCTTGGAAAGGAATAACCTAAATATGTTGCCAATGAAGAGGGGGTTAACATATATAAAAATCCTATATAAAAAACCCAAAACAGAATGTAGGAAGTTGGGTCATTCCACAAAACTCCACAGTGCCATTTGCACCCTGCCAGCGGTAACGCTCCTTTATTAATCATCTTGTTTTTTGACTTAGTGCTTCGTGTGATGCAGCAGAATCTGAATTTATGTAAATTTATTGTGATTTAACAAAATATTGCTTTCCGTTTATCTTCCCAAAAAATCTGGCCATTCGTGGACCAGACACCAACTCCTGATGCAGCAGAACCTAGATGTCCTTATGATCAGGAGTAATATGGACTTAAACGCGATCATTTCTTAAGGGTTCCTTAAATATATTTCTATTCAGCATTTGGGTTGAGATGCACATCGATGCCAGAAGATTTAAATTATCCTGATATACATTATTAATGGCCTCCCAGCAGATGTGGGCGACTAGATGGGCCGACGGGGGCTGATCTGCCGGCAGGTTCTATGTTTCTATTGGCTGGCAGTGCTTATCGGGACTAATATTTTATGCTTTTGGTACTGATGTCGGACTAATCTTGGACCTTCACGTGAGTTTGGCCGGCATATACTTCATTTTTTCAGTTCAGAAGGAATATTTACCGCTTGCATGTGTTTTTGTGCCCGCAGGTGTGGGTAGATGCAGGCACACAAATCTTCTTCTCATACGCCATCTGCTTGGGCTGTCTGACTGCCTTGGGAAGTTACAATAACTACAATAATAACTGCTACAGGTATCTGATCTCTGATGGATGAACCGACCACATCACGTATTAACCATTAAACCACGACTGGGTGGGGAGCCGGCTTGAATCCACAGACACCTTTTCAGGGGCCAATATTTGTAAATGCGCTTAGTTCTCCATAAAATAATAAAATTCACAGTAGTTATTTGCGACATAAATACAGAAAAATACCTTTTCAGTCTGACCCTCAGCATTCACACAACTCAGAACTCACCTCACTCGCAGCCACTCAGAAAGCTCACAGCACTTACAGACATGCACTCAACATCTGTATAAATGCTTCCATGATAACCATATTGAGAATTGTGCCAGGAGAATTCAGGAGAATGGGGGTTCTGTTCTCAACAACCTCCGGCTCGTGTACACGTTGACGAACGATACAAGCGCAAGGGAACGGCTAGAATGAGGAAGAGGCAGACGTAAGGGGAGAAATAAAACACAGACATAAGTATGCACGAGGAACTAAGACGGAGGGGTAGAGAGAGAACACGTTACAGAGAAAGACAAAACGGCTGGAGGGGATCTGACAATGTCCCATTCCCACCAGTCTTTGTCCAGCTTGGACACTTAGGTGGAACAACACTTGTCCAAAGGACTCTCATGTGTCCTGAGCTTTTAAAGAGGCAGCCTGATTATTCTGAAGAAGGCTATGGCTTCTCCTTAGTTGAAAAACCACACACTGATAGAACTGGAGGGGGGTAGACCAGGAAGGGGTGTAATTTTCATTAATTTCTCATTAAATGTGAATTTACTATCTGCGTATTCTTCCACAGAGACTGTCTTCTGCTTTGCTGCTTAAACAGTGGCACCAGCTTTGTGGCTGGTTTTGCCATATTTTCAGTCCTTGGGTTTATGGCGTACGAACAAGGAGTGCCCATTGCTGAGGTCGCCGAGTCCGGTAGGTTTATCTGCCGAGTCCTACACTCAAATGTCTCACAGCATCAATAAAAAGACGCCAAACTTCAATGTAAAATCTCTAATAGGTGTGTGATAAAGCTTCAAGCTGCAACTGCTAATAAAACCAGTATCCGGGACTGCATTCAAACTTTGAATGCCAGGAGAGAAATGATCCTCAAATCTGACCTGAGAGGTTGGGAACCAGATACATAAAAATGCAGCTCTCTAGAAAACCCTTAATTGGCAGAAAGTGATTCCCTGAAACAGACCAAGATGAAAGGTTATGGAAAAATAAGATTTATGTGCTGCTTTCACAGGAGGTGAATAATAAGTGTTTGTCGGAGTATCATTCACTTCCATTGACTCTTTTCACAGAAACATTACCTTTCAAGTTTCCATCAAAAAAATGAACCCCTTTGTAAATGTGATTTAGTTACTAGCGATTCCCAGCGCTGCTCTTCAACGGGTATCTTCCTGCTCAATTGACTTTCTATATGTCTCTCGGACAGTCTTGGCTTTTTGTGAATTTCTTGCACTTGAACTCTTAATTTGCATCTGTCAGACAGGCTCCGATGGCGAGCAGACCACCCAGCACCCATTTCACGCTGTCATTGTTCCACCAGAGGTGCAGAATGCACAGACGACCATGAAAAGGGGTTTCAATTGGTGCTTAACATTACAGATTTTCATGGAATTAAGCAAATAGCCAGTAGGCTGGTTCCGTGATTAGCAAACATAGGGTTCTAACAGCAAACCTCAATGCAGAACGTATTAATATTAGATGTTTTGCCGAACCAAATACAAGATGTCCCGATACCAACAAAGTTTCTTTAAAAAGGTATCTTTAGCTTGACCACCTCCTTAGGCTCAGGTCGGAATACCCACTGATGTATGACATATATATATATATATTCCGTGGCCCTTCATAGACCATTTTAAAGTTAACACCAATGCGTTTGGCTTTCAGGTCCAGGTCTGGCGTTTATAGCTTACCCAAAGGCTGTCACCATGATGCCGCTGGCCCCTTTGTGGGCTGCCCTGTTTTTCATGATGTTGATTTTCCTTGGGCTTGATAGTCAGGTAAGGAAGAAGTTGCTTTCCAATAAACATACCGTTAACACACGCAGAACTGCGGGACCTGACATGTTACTTTTATGTGTTCAGTTTGTGTGCGTGGAGAGCCTGGTCACCGCCGTCGTCGACATGTATCCAAACGTGTTCCGGAGAGGCTACCGCAGAGAGTTATTAATTTTAGCTCTTTCCATCGTATCCTTCTTTCTTGGCCTCATAATGCTAACAGAGGTAAGACTTTTAATCGTCATATTTTCGTGTATATTTTCTTTTTGCTGTTTTTGTTATTTATGTAAAATTGATTTAAAGCCAAATTATTTTTTTTGTATGGGTTATTTAGTGTTAAAGTTGCATAAAATACAATTGTTTGCTCTTCCAAATGTTTATTAGGAGTTTCCATTAAAGTAGCCGTTTTTCTGTCTTTTAGGGCGGAATGTACGTGTTTCAGTTATTTGACTCGTACGCTGCTAGCGGGATGTGTCTGCTCTTTGTTGCCGTGTTTGAATGCGTCTGCATAGGCTGGGTTTATGGTAAGTGCAGATTATTACGTGGTTACAACTTTCATCATATTTAACTTTGTTACAAGGGAATAGGATCATCCTGAGATACATTCGGAGTAAACACAAGAAACAGCCCCCCGGATGTAAGAAGAACATCCAACATCTGGGGTCATACCCAGAATATCGTAACGGTGGAGGCAGGGAACGCAGCGAGAAAAGAAATAGTTCAGTGAAGATAGAATACGTCTCAGCGGCACCTCATTCCCTGTGTGTTTGAAGAGTAATTAACATCCTTTCTCGTGACTTCTAGGAAGCAATCGCTTTTATGATAATATTGAAGATATGATTGGATATCGGCCACTTGTATTAATAAAATGGTGCTGGATGATCTTTACTCCTGGAATCTGCGCAGTGAGTGCACTGATATTATATTTATTAGCTGTTTTACATTGTTACATACGTTTTTTTTCTATAGTTTTTTCCAAAATGTTACTTGTTTATAAGAAAATAAATAAGATGTCTTCTGTTGCTTCTTCCAGAGTATCTTCATATTTTTCCTCGTTAAGTACAAACCTCTGAAGTATAATAATGTTTACACGTACCCGCCGTGGGGCTATGGCATAGGATGGATGATGGCTCTTTCCTCCATGGTCTGTATCCCTTTGTGGATTTTAATAAAAGTCTGGAAGACAGAAGGGACTTTTGTAGAGGTAAGAACGCCGTTCCTCCTCCCAGCGGAATCATTTTATCTCATTTTAATAATATTTCATTTTGTGCGTTCGTGTGAAAGGTTTTAACTCATATGTTGTCTCAGCTTTTCATAAAAGTCTATCTGGACAAGGATTTTATGGAATGATAATTAGAGGAATTAACAGTTACTAAAAGTATTAAACATTTTGGGGCTGGTGCAGTTACATTGTAATAAATTTTAAAGTAACACATTTGTATGAATAAATAAAATCACGTATTGTCAAGATATTTTATGCTTCCTTCCCTGAAACTTAAAAGGACAAATATTTGCATATTCATTGAAACGATATATTGATAAATCATCATAGTATAAGTTAAAACTTACAAATTCACATGTGCTAGAAACAGAAATAATATTTATAATGGGGATTTCTCAAAGAAAACATTCTTTTAAGCCAAACGAAAGCAGATCTTTGACTGTTAAGTTATTACATGAAGCTCATAATATGTACCAAAGCGCATCATGCGCGGCCTCTCAATTCGTTGGTAGAAATACGAATTTTTCAGTTCTGAATTTCACCGCAAGGCCCACTTTCTTTGTTACAGAGGTTGAAGACTTTGATCCAGCCCAGCCCGGAGCTGAAGATGAGGGGGAAACTGGCGGCCGACGCATGCACCAATGCCGTCAGCGAGTGTGAAACGAAACAGGACGGGAACATCTCTGCCATCACAGAAAAAGAAACCCACTTCTGAAAGGACGAATTTCTGGCTGTTTTGTAAAATAAGAGTATAAATGAAAAATATTTCATTCAACTATAGAAGTTTGCTTGTTTCGCACAAATTTTAGCAGGTTAATTTTAATGTGCACATTGTATAATTGGTTAAAAGTGAGTTTTTTAATTGTTATATAAATGACTTATTATAAAACAGTATTGTACTGTCTTTTTAGTGCCGATTTTTCTGTAATATTGTGATACTGGTCACTGTTTTATAGATGATAGACACATGTATAGCGTGTTGTCAGATTTTTATACTTGGATTTTTGCGGCATGGTTGTTTCTAAAGGTTTTTGTCCTTCCCTGTCCACCTCCCAGACAACTCATTCATATAACGTGTGTCTCAGAACCTGTCTACCGACTTGCTTCAAAGGGTTTAATAAGTATTTATCGGTGATAATTTGTTATTATTTTTTCTAGTGTAGAGGAGGGCTAATCTTTTCTGGGGTCATTGCACATTAACCGGGACGGCTATATATATATATATATATATATATATATATATATATATATATAGCAAACACCTCCCACAGAGAGGGTTATGTACAAAGAGTAATCACGGTGCAAAGTAGTAAAAGTTAATTAGAAATATTCTATTGGTTTCTATGGTGATTGCCACTTTTAGATCCTTGCACCACATTGGCTCTTTGTACATAACCCATTGCTATATAATCAGAATAACTGATATCCTGCAGGAACACCGAGCAAAGAGCCGGGTATTCCCTACCGCTACGGCGTGACTCTCGCATCGGACTTCACAATCTGTAATATTAAATCAGGTGTTAAAGCACAAAAAATATATAACGGATTCGGCGGGATGTCTACCAAAGGGTAAATGAATGGACTTGTGTAACGTTGTAACACGCCGTGTAGACAATGTGTACCAAGTGCTTCTGCCTTCTGTTGGGACACGAAAACAACGCAGGTTTCAAGCCCCAAGAACTCCAAAGCTTATAATTTACCCTAAACCCATGACTCACACTGGTCATGCAAGTCTACCCGTGGTTTGGGTTTGTATTAAACTAAAAAGAAAAGAATAAAATAGATTTAAGTGGACACATACTGACAATAATAATGCACACAAATATTAGTGAAATAATAAAATGTATTGGGGTGCCTAAAAGGCTCGACTCGCATAACTGTCCTTATTATATCCGATAACTAATCCTGTGATTCTATCTAATGGGCGCTATAAATTAAAGCTGAGCAGAACGGGGAAATAATTATAACACAAAAAGTCCTTCGAGAGGCTTCAGGAAGTGTATTTTGTGCCAAATCATTCAAAGTAATGCTCTATATTTTATATATATATATACATGTACGTACATATACATTTATATTAAAATACCAATACATAACATATACGCGTTCAAATAAACCCAGACAATGCGACGGAGCGGGACACATATCAGCAAAGTTCAAGATCCTTTTGGGGTCTTAGAAACATTGAAGTCGGATTTCCTTGAAGCTAAATCCAGTTACTCTTCTAGGTGCATCAGCCGGATGTGGTTGGATTATAAGTAAATCTTTGTTCACCGATGTTATATTATATTGTGTGTATATATGATATATGATGATTGTAAGATTTATAGAAATCTGTAATTCTGGCAATCATTTAAACAGCTAATTGTATTTAAAGATTTACTATATAGTGTATCACGCTCAGTAATAACATTGTACGTTTAATTCTGTCAGTAATGGCAATTTTACAGACAGATGACAAAGGGAAAATTTACCATTCAAAAAAATACTGTAAATAAACACAAGATGGACAACATTATTCGCGCCATTATATTTGAAACTAGACTTGTTATTTTTTTTAAAGAATACATTTTGTGAATATATTTTAGATGTATGCTTTTTGTTAACAATAACTGATTTTTTTTAAAACCTTATCAATGTACAGTATGTAGCGATTGTCACAATAATAAAAAATAAACATTTTTACAACCATTACATGGAAATGTCGCCTCCTTACTGAATTTTCAAGGTTTCGGTTTATCGGATTATGATTCGTTTTGCTAATTCTGTCTAAATTGGAGAGCAAATCTTTGATTTTTCAGTGTCTACTTAAATCGATTATTATAATATATATATATACTGTAAATATAAATTGTCCTGAGGGTGACATTGTGAGCGCCACCAGCTGGTCTACTCTGCTTTCTGCTATCCTAATTACCATTTTCTCATCTCAAGCATCGCAGACAGGAAGCATTTGTGACGGAGTTATAGAAATCTAACGTTATTTTGTATTTGCTGCAATTCACACTAAAGCAACAAAGTGTTTCAGAGAATGAGTTAACTTATTACCGTGTCATGGTATTTAAGAGGTTACTAAGTCACCACAGTATGTGGCAATCAGAACATTTTCATTAAGCCAAAATACAATTAGTAGAATCTAATTGGTGAAAAGAATTTCAGGTTTGTCCCTTAAAATGACATCCGCTTGCATCCCTCCTTCTCCCTCTCGAGCTCTGAGAATTATTTCTGTTATATTTTATCTCAAATGAAACAAACATTAAGGTCTAAAAAATCCACAAAGTGAAGGCTGAAAAATACTCCTGCAAATCAGATCCATTTCTGACCACTGTATTCGCTCTAGTCCTCTGTCTTCTCTCTCCATGTCCTTCTAGCATTATTGGTAACTCCTGTCTTGATTGCACACCCCTCTGGCACACAAATGGTTAAAGTGGGCTAATGAGCATACATGACAAGACCCTGCAGGATGATGAGAAAACTGGAATGGAGCAACTGCTTTGTGCAGACGTATTTGCTCATTCCTTGCTCGTTCATGCTCATTCATGCGCTAAGTTGATTCACATTAGAACATATCAATATTTGTATTTTTATTATTCGTTATTGATTTATATAGTTCCATCATATTCATGTAAAAGGACATAAGAAGCAGCACATTAAATAACAATTTGAACAGAAACAAAAGGTGAGGCCAGCCCTCCGAGTTTACAATCGAGAGATCCCTACAGCTGTGCCAGCAATATTCCCAGAATATAATCACCTCATTTTCTGAATATAAGAGTTTTTTGGAGTCTTATGGGTAATCACAGCCCAATCCCCATTCAGTCAAGTAAGAGTTAATTGCACACCGGAGCAAGCAGTTTATTGCGTATGGACAGATCCTCCAGCAGTCATTAGATGGCAGCCTTCACCCAGCATACCCAGGGAACTGTGCGACCGGCCTGTTTCATGAAGCTTAACTCACAGAATCAGCAGCCAATCCCTACACATGCAGAGCGAGGATGTTTAGTACACCTGACGGTCTCTTCATTATTCTCTCTCAATAGCGAATGTGATACAATTTACTGCAGCAGGTGAATCGAACGCCCCGAACCAGCGGGGGGCGACACAGAGACACAACAGAATCAAATTCCAACAGTGCCGGTTGATGACAACAAAATGTAACAAAATGGCAGAAATGGAACAAGATAGCCCTGCTAGCGGCACCTAGAACTCTTACTTAACGTGCATCGGCTGGTTATAAATCAAATACTTCCAAAAAATGCCATTCATTTAATGCCATTGTAATCAGCGCATATAGGCGCAGAAAACTGAAAATTCAGTGCCCCCTTAGTCTTTTTAGATCCAGTTTATTACCAATTATTAGCAAAGTAATAAAGGTTCTAGACGCAGCATGCGTCCGTGAGAATTGTTAAAGCAACTGCTGGTGCGTCGGCCGCCATGTCTGCAAATAAGGAGCCATCTGCATAATATAAACACAATGAGAAATACATCATAGTTCAGAAAAATCATTAATCCTGTACGTCCGACGTATCAATCTGGAGCAAGGCGATTAAAGTGGAATATAAATTCTCTGCGTTCCTTTCGTATGTTTAGGAGATGTCCCTTTTTATCACTAATCAGAAGCTGAATTTGGTACTCGAATGAAGAGGGCATACAACGTGACGGTATTTTATTAAAGCCTATGGTCTTGGTTATGTTTTCAGTAAAATATTATACTCAGGGGTAGATCGTTACCATAAGGAATGGCAGATTAATAAAGCGCATCGGAGGAAGTCCTAGGAGAGCAGTTAGTTTGTGTGAATTTACAGACTGTGTCGCCGGCAGCCGCGGCTCAAAGCAAAATCATTTCTATTACTTTTCAGACGGGAGCCCAGAAAGGGCAGCCAGCGACGTGCAAATTAATGTGTCAATCACCTCGCAAGCGGAAATATCGGCAATTCAGATAGTTTTTAGTTGTTTTTTTTGTATCTCTGAACTCCTCTTTATTCAGCGATCATCGTGACAATGCAGCTTCTCATAATGAATCTGTTTGAAAAGAGTGAGATTTATTCTTGTCTTAATTCCAAACTTTTCTCAAAATGTTTGTTTTAAAAATGTGCCCAAATTATACCCCATAAGTATGGCGCCTATCGCTGACTCCCTGCTACATTTCATGAAGTCAGATCGGTTCAGATCCAGTCTACGAATTCTGCTCCTTCTTGTGTTCAGATATAAGCTTCCCGACAATCACTAAACATTGCATTTACCCCGCCGGTAATGGGTTACTTCCCATCCGCCCCAGAGCCTGAGCCTTTCTGCCCCTACCCCTCACCCAGTTTATCCCAGTCTGAGAATGGAAATCCCATTTGCTGGTGCAGTGAGGGGTCTATAGTTAGCGGCTTCATTATTCATCGTCCCAATGCTAGTTTTCATCATTTTTGGAATTTATTGTTCCATACGCGATCCCCATCTATAATAATCTGAAAATTAATTATCTCCAAGCTCGTTAATGTTACTTAGCAGAGCGGCGATGGCTCCAGAGCTGTGAGCGTGGAATATGAATTTATTTGGCATTAGGATAATAGCAAATCAATATTTCTTTCAGTATCGTAAAGGGTTATTCTTCTGACTTTTTGAGAACTGGCACCGAGAAAAGGCCGCGCGAGCGGATTTCAGTCGCTGCTCCAGTTGCCTAGCAACCGATGTTCGGAGCATAATTGATTGAAGCAGCTTTGATTGCGTTAAAGGAGGGAGTTGAGCTATACATAAAATTCCTGCTATTAAGGCATTTTTAGAAAAAAAAAAGGTATGTTTTAAAACACTCAGAACAGTGTATCTTAGTGCAGTTTAGCAATTTATGCTCTATTGAAAAAATAAAGGTAAATTTATTTTTTTATGGCATATTTTTTTATTTTTTTTTAATACAAATACATTTTTTTGCCAATTGAAGTTATTGGTGCGCAGTTATCCTCACAGATATCATTCTTTATGGCATTGTTTCATTTATTTCCGCAGAAGGCATTCCTCTTATATCCCGTTTTCTATTTACTTTTTAGATAAGTAGTAAGAAAATATCTGGCTACAGAAATTTGCATTTACAGTGAAAACTTGTTTTTTGCAGATTGTATATTCAATCTAAATTCAATATCTATTCATTTATCAGCATTTACAGAATTAGAGTATTTTAGTAAATACTCAGGTATACCTTCAAATAATCATTTAAAAAATTGTTTTGCCACGCTGGCTGCTGGTGTAGTGGGAGAGAGCAGAGGTATGATGTAATATGATCATGTATGATGTCATATCCAAACCCTGTCAGTTACTATCATCGACGAGCCGCTGGAGTGACTGCCCCATTAGAAACCGCCACCTATACCCCACTAGGGCAGATATGGGAATGGAAAGGGGTGTGCAAAAAGGAAGCTGTGGGGAGAAGGGCCTTAAAACAACACCGACACGGGTTAGCTGCTTAAATAGAGCAATTTGCGGAGAGGTCGTGGCCAATTTATAAATGATTCTACATGTATTTTCTTACAGTGCCTGATTATATTGCATATATATGCATCTCATACCAAATGAAGCTGAAACGGGCAGCAGATTATGTTCGGTGTCCTCTGTTGACCTTATTTTTATGTTCAGTAAAATCATGAGCACTAACCATTTTTTTGGCGTCCTAGGAGGGACACGCGTGCTCCTGGGGACGTTCTGTAGGATGTTATCAGTGGAAAGCTAGAGTATTTACTTCTGACAGTTTGCCCCTACCCCTCGAGGTTAGATTTCTCTGAACCTTCATCATCCAAAGGGGTTTCCATGAGAAATAATTCCTATGTGCAGTGAAGTGGGAGCCTGGCATACAAAACACCCACCGAGATATGATTCGTTTGCAGAAATAATCCATAAACAGATATTTGGGCATTAATTCTGAATTGGAATATTCAGTCTGTATTAAATGTAAATGTATAATATGTATAATGTATAATACTATAATATAATTAAGAAACGTGTTACAAGAAGCGGTTACCGGTTTTTCTTTCTCAGTTTCATCTGTTTTCCTGGTCTCAGTAACTAAAACCCTTACGAAGTAATCATAATGTGTGTTTCATATCCCTGCTTCATAATCTGGGTTGTATTGTATGGTTCTTCTCGGCTGTCTCCTGGGGTTCTCTTATTGCCCCATATGATGACAGATGCCCCATCTGCCCCTTTTTGATCACCAATGTACAATCAGATGATTGAAAATGGACCTTTCATTCGACACTTTGTGATATTTATTTTGGATTGTCTTCCTTGCCGCAAAATCCCATCATCGAGAGAAAAAGTTTATCTCGCGTTACTTGTTGCTTCTGCGACGACCAGAAGTAAACAAGCATCGGAAATGGGAAACAATTAGTGTCCTTCCTCCATCAGCAGCTTCCAAACATCTAATTCAGAAAGTAAATCTTCTACTTATTCAGCAGTTTATTGGCCCCGTTTAGGTTTGGTTCTGGTAGCTTTTTCTATTTTTTAGAGACATTCATTGTTTTTTGCTGTAGGCATTTCCTTCCATCTCCGCTAAGACAATGTACAGAGCACATTCCCAATATAAAGCATTTTTTCTTCTCCCATGAAAAATGTATATATATATATGAAATGTATA
>VKOC01000200.1:0-25111 GCA_009364415.1 Spea multiplicata
CACTTTCTGAAGTGAGTAAATTTCTATCACTATCACTAAAAAAAGATATAAAAAAAAAAAATCCCACAATTTAATGTATTCATGTCCCACAATTTAATGTATTCATGTTAAAAAAAAAAAATCTTAACAATGATGGCAAAACCCCCCATTTAATATACATTTCATCCAAAATTCAGAGACATTCAGTTTGAAATAGTTTTTAAAATAAATTTATTTAAAAAATGAATTCCAAGTCTGCTATGAGATGTATAAATAGACTAAAATCATATAATAAAAATATCAGCATTTTCCTGGGATGGAAATGCGGTGACAACGCTCTTACGTACTGAGCTAGGATGGCTTTCTGGGTCGAAGGTCTTCCATCATAAGACGGCTCCAACCATAATGCGGTTTTGGGTTTAAAATGTTAAAATAGATGTCTTGACCTATACATTGCATGAGTATAGAGTTTTTCATACCAGACACAAGGATTTTGCAATATTGACCAAATCTGTAAACATTTAATAATTATATAGAGCCTATAGACATTTATTGGTCATTAACGGCCTCAACTGTATCTGGTGTGAATATATATATGTATATGTATATATATATGAACAATTATTTATTCTAAAGCCTTTTGAAGGACCTTACTATGGTTTCATTGTGGTATTCTGTCCAAAAAAAGTCTCAAAAGTCCTTTTTTTTTAATCAATTTTTTTAATAGAAATGTTTTTTTTCGAGTAGACACAATTTCTGTGCCTTTAAATGACGTAATTTACGGGAAAAAAATGCATGTCTGTTTATATTCAGAATTATGTTAATATGTTTTGGAATCGGATACCGTTAAGCTTGCACATAGTTATTTTTAATGTCATATTTTCATTAGGTTGGGATGAGTGCGCGATGCGTGTCGAGGGGGGGGGGTGATGAATAGTGGATGAACTACTGAGTGACAGACTCTTCGGTGTATGAGGATTCACGCACTGGAGCCTGGACGCTTTCATGTATTTAAATGTATTTATGACAATGTGGATATATTACTTATCCTGTTAAATATTGTACATAGTTGGGTTTTCTTTTCCTGTGGTATAGAACAAAAAAATATTAAAACCTTAAATAAACACGAGATGTCATGGAAGGAGGAACGCGTGTGAAATGGCCAGTGTTACTCAACCATGGACTGAGTTGGAACGTTCTCCGCTCATGTCAACTCCACCAACTACAAACAAAGTGTCGTCTGGTCTCGGTTCGGTGCGGTATCGTAGAGTTGATACACTCTTCGGAGTCGTTATGTCCGGTTATAACCAAAGTCATTCCCGAGAGAGACTTCAAGGCCAACCTGAACTCCTGAATTTCTGTTGGTATAGAAGATGCCAACTTAATTTCCAGTTTTTATATGATCTTGAGTAGACCTAGAACCTGCCGGCAGATCGGCCCCATCCGGCCCCCGTCTACTCGCCCGTTTCTCCTGCTGTAGAGACTCAAACCTTAATCAGGCGTTGCTCTCGTCTTAGATTCAGGAGCCGTATGTCTATCCCATGCATGTTTAATACCCTCCCTGTATCACCCTCTACCACTTCTGCTGGGTGGGCTGTTCCATTTATCCTAAAACCATTCGAGCCCATTGAGGACGCCTACATACCATACTTAATCCAGAAGGCGTGTAAAGCACTTATCTGAACATGACAGACATTTAACTCTTCGGTTTTCCTGCATCAGCCATCAAGTCAAGTGCAGAGCCAGATGGTTGAGTATCACTGATTATTTTACCTTGTTACTCTCTGTAGTCCTCGTCTGGGTTATTGAGACGTTTATCGGATTTGGGATAATTTATTCCTTCTTCTGTCTATGCCTTGTCCTGGATCCAAAACAGACATATGTGATCCGGCAAAGACATAACAGTAGGATCATTACGCTTCATTTAATAACAGAAGAAAAGCTTATCATAATATCCGCTTTATGACATCACCGTTTGGCCCAATATGCAAATGAATGATTTTACTCTAAAGCACTTCATTTGCATACCAAGACATTACATTTTCTACTTTTTATCTCTCTCTCTCTAAAGTGACTCATTTGCTTGGAACCCTCATACTATATATAACGACCAATTTTTTACTTTCTTCGCCGACTGCATTATCAAACGATAATTTACCAAAATATGTTGGTATTTTTTAAATTAATTTAATAATAAATACACAATTACTGTCTGGCCATGTTAATTTGGCTTAGAATTTTTTTTATTTTTGTAATGTTTTGGGAGTATAATCACACTGATGCATAGTGATCATATAGTTATGTATGTACAACGACGCAGGATGGAGAGGGTTTTTTATTTAATTTTTATAACAAAATGCAAGCACTATTTACCCTTTTTACAAATATTTTAAGCATATACGAGTATGTTTGGGTTTTGATTTTTTATTTTTTCTTCTGGATTTCTGTGTTTTCATATCTTCAGACTGAGAGATTGTTGGCTATTTTTGTAACAGAATTTTTTTTTTTTTATATATACAAAATGTACATTTTGCACCGATGTGCCTTGATTTGTGCTTCTATCTGTATATCTGGTTTTACGGAGACAAAATCCCCGCTATGCATTCTTTATGACTATTTTTTTAGGGATTAAAATGTCCTTTTTAACTAGAATTTGATCTTGGTGAAATTTCAGTCTGTTCAAAGCTAAAATATAAGTTTCTTCTGCATAAAATAGCATTTTCTAGCTTTTATGACGCAAATAATAGTTTCCATACCCAAGCTAAAAATTTGAAATTGCACAGATGGGGGAAGCGGTTATCCTGAGCACTCTTCACTTCCTGTTCTGTTTTACAATAACTTCCTGCTTATTAAAAAATACATAATCAGGCCTATTTTTTAAAAAAAATTTTACATTTCCAGCTATTTTGTTACATTTTCTGTTAATGTATGGGATCTTTCACGCACGTATTTATATAAAGTTTTGAAATGCTATATCATATGGGAGAAGCTGATTATTTTAGTTACAATAGGTCTTTTATGGGTCATTCGTAAAGATTAACTGTTGCATTTTCCAAATTCCACTTTCCTGATGTACGTAAAATTACGCAATTATGCAAAATATTTTGTAACAAAACATACGTCCCTCGAGTAGTTCTATCCGATCGCGTTTTCATACAAATTGCAAAGAATACACGCAGATTTTGTCCTTTTTGTATTATATTGTAAAATACTTATGGTTTTTTTTTTCCTAAATTTGGATTCCTATAGACATGGAATAAAAGCAGTCTGAGGAAAGATTAAGATTATTAACCTTTCCATTGACGTACAAAGTATTTGCTGAGAAGTAGACTGTTTTGTATGATTAACGTCCAATATCAGAAAATAAGAAAATTGCGAATTATATTTGAATTCATTTTCTTCAACAATCTTTGTAGCTTTTTTTCCCCTTTTGACACCTGTTTTTGTATGCAGATATTTTTTCCCTAAATTCTAATTTAATCCGTTACTGCACTCTGACATCACTGACTTTTTTTTTGCCAAATTATTATTATTATTAGAATTTTAAATGGGATTTGACAGCCCCCGTCTAGTCTGGTTTTCCTGCTGTAACGACTCAAACCTTAATCAGTCCTTGGTCTCGTCTTAGATTCGGGAGCCGTATGTCTATCCCATGCATGTTTAATACCCTCACTGTATTACCGTCTACCACTTCTGCTGGTTGGCTGTTGCGGTTATCTACCACCCTCTCAGTAAAGTAAAAGCTTCTTACGTTATTATGAGAATATTAGCTATAGAATATTAAATAGATCACCTGTAAGTAGCGGTATCTTGTAAAAGTTAAACTTTAGGCCAACATGGTGTTTGATAACGTTTCTAAGCTTCTAAAGTCTCTTCAGTGATGTCACAGGCAGTAACGGACTCTGTAAAACCGCCAATATCAATTCCCAAAACCGAACTGATCTGCGTAAATTAGGTGTCATGGCGGGATTTCGCCTCTTAGCGGACGTAGCTTATTTTGGTGTCCGATGTCTCAACTGGAATTACCCCCCCGCCCCCCTGTCATTTTAATCAGAATAGAACAGACCTGATTGTCTCAAGAGCTTTAACTCCAGCAATGGAAACCCAATAAGTTGCTGGGTATCTACTAATAACCTGGTACAGCTTAGTAAATACAAGACATAATGTCATTCGGTGGACGTGAGAGACCCTCAGATACTTTTACTTCTCTCAGAAATAATGTTCTTTGTGTTTCGATTACCAAAGAACGGTAGTAAAAACTGTCTTATGTGAATATTAAAAAGGCCACGAATAACATATGACTGCGTACGATTCACGATGCCTTGGGAGAGAACGGCGATGAATATCATAGTAACTATGTAACACCAGACTCCTCGTTTAGGGTTCCGTCTACAAATCCACCAACTAGTGATCGCTAGGCAAGCAGACCAGCGCTGAAGCCGTTAAAATTGACTTCTTCAGTTAACACCGATAGGCTGCGCGGAGCCACTAGAAATATTTGAATATAAATTATAGAATATGTATAGATTGATTAGTCTATATATATATCAGAATATTTAACAAGATATGTTTAGGGTGAATTTTTATGTCACTAACCCCATTGTACAGCGTCGTGGGTATGATGGCGCAATATAAATAAGAAATAACTGGATTCATTATATTATGGGACAACTTTCTCAGACATCGTAGGCAAACTATAAGAATGTATAAATTGGGGGGCGGGGGAATCAGATAAAAGAAAAATTGTGTTAAAATGGTCTTGTCACCATAGAAACCAAAGAAATGGCATAGTGATGTCATAATTTAGCAATGGTCAGGTTTCATTGGTTACCTGCATTCGACCTATAACATGTTCATTTATCCAAAGCTTTGGGTTATAATCGCCTTGCTAGGGAAGGGTTAACGTTGACACAATACAGGATCCTCCTTGATCAAACACAAATTCCATTGAAATATGAATGTAGAATTCAAAATTTGTTTTTGTGCACTTGAGAGTATTTTTTTTTCCTGATATTGGGAAGGATTTGGGAGGGGGATGAAGGATTAGCAATTTTCTTTTGTACTTACTTTTCATTGTCTAACAGGAGCCTAAATTATTTTCTCTACCTCACGTGTACAGCTTGTAGGTATAAGTCTGATTCTGAGTGGCTGTTGAGAATGTATTTAAGTTATTTAACATCTTTGTATAACAAAAACATCAAAAAAGAAATAAATGTATTTTAAATTATAAATCAAATTTGTGGTTTTCGTTATTCTTTTTCTTCTACGTGTTATATCTGCATGGTCCGTAACATAACTATTATTCTCCATAACTGGAGAGAGACATTGAGGGTTCTTTTTGGCACTAGTATAAAATCTTGGTAGATGAGCTTCAACATTGATAAATACAAAGTCACGCATTTGGAAGATAAAAACATACATAATTACAAATATTATATATATGAGACTACTGGCTGGAGAAGGACCTTTGCATACTGCAGAAACCTTTTTAATGATTGGGTATCCCTGATTAAAGCCAGCGTTTTAGGATAATCCTGGGATAAATTAAACTGTCTCTTAAGTCAAATGAATTTCCCATCTGTATTGGACTTACAGAAAACGAGTTGCCCCTGGCTGCTGCAGGGTGAAAATATTTACCTGAGAAAATTTATTTGAAGAGTTCTGGGCGCACAGTTCTCTGCATCACGATTGGAGGCCCAAACCTCTAAATCTCCGCCTTTTATATATGGTAACAGAGCTACTAAGGTTAAAGAGAAAAGACCAAAGTGCATGGAGATCACCCCTTCTACCGATCCTTCCAGCTTTTGATCCAAAAGAAGGCAACCAACACCCTATTAGCCATTTTAGCTCTTGTGAGCCATTACATGTCACTCTGATCCCACGCCACATCAAGTGCCCTATGTATAACAACTTAATGCCCTCGGACACAGGTACCGGCCATCAGACCAGAGAACCAAGCTTTCCACCTCTCACAAATACTGGATCCAGACCAAGAAACAAAAGAGCAACAACCCCTCTTTCATTGGCTCTATCAATAAAGCCTACTTTACCCTCATCAATAGAGAACAGTTGGCTTCCTTCTAGACACGAGAGCAAGGAGGTCTACGTCTGGACTCACCTTTATACTTGGGGTGAGCCCCAAGAGATCCCCCACAGTGTGAAATACCAAAAAAAAAAGAATATTAGATACTCACCAAGAACAGACAGGCGCTTTATAGCCTGCCGTACAGTGTATCCCCTTCTTGGGAGCATCTCAACTTTTACCTCTCTTGTGCCATTACTGAGAAAAAAAAATCCCGCCCAAAAGGGGAGTCCACAACCAAAATGAGAGGCAAACTTCCTCTGCGTTTGCCTCACATTTTGGCCCTGGGCTGCCCTTTTGAGTGGAATCAGGCTGGTATGTAGATGATGACGTTTGTTTTGCTCTGGAATGGTACAAGAGAGCTAAGAGAGCTCTTTCCTTTCCCTCCATTTTGTGTCCGGTCACAGGCCGTGCAGTAGCTGAGACAGCAAGGAAATGTCCTGAAGTGCTGTGGCCGATAGCGGAGCTTAGGTGCCTAGTTTTTTTCTACCCCTGTGTTTTGTGGTAATATTCTGTTATTATACAGAACCTTTTTGCCAGTTACCCTCATATGAACAGGACGGGCCTGACCAGAAATTATGAGCTTTTTCCAACAGTCCTGTCCACTGTCACCACAGATTGACCCTTTATTGGCTGCACATTGAAACATGGTTTGCACATGTGAGGCATTCAGGCCTTCAATATGGTCGGACATAATGCGAAGCCAACACTTTATACGAACATGTGACATCATGAAGGGATGTAGAGGCATATAATAACCTGTTTTGGTTTTATATTAAGTTAAGTTTAAAATAAACACAAAAAAGAGGGGACATTTTTGTAAAAGAGCTTAAGGGCCCCCGAAGTTGCTGAATCTGGCCTTGGCAATAATTTGGGCACCTGCAGTATGTCTTCCAACAACGCAAGTCCTTAATTCTACAGACCATAGAGTCCCATCTGCTCCCAGTAGAAACTGAGACACCATCAACAAAACGCCAGAGCCTGGGCCTTTGTGCTTGTAAGTCAAAGCGTTTCTTGGGATTCAGTGGCGCCTGGACGCGCTGTCTCTATAAATATGTATGTTTTTGGAGGTTTTGCCCCGTACACGGGTACTGTTTATACTCCTTGATGATGGCTGTACCTGCAGAATGCTACTGGATGAATAAGTGAGTGACCGATCCACTTTACATACGTTGGTCATCGTCATGTGAAATGTAAAAACCTCCACCTAAAAAAATGCTGATATGGCAATCATACTTTTAATTAACCCTGAAGGAACTGGAGAGATGGACAATGCTAATGAATGTTTTTGGAACGTGTTTAAAGGGTTAACCCCTCTGTTTTAAGGATTTTGTCTCTCTCCTAGATTTTGCTGATACGACTCTCCATTCTTCCTGTCTCTACCTTGTTGTGGTCAGACCCACAAATTCCCATAAATATACAAAAAATTAACAACCGATTAGTCCTGTTAGGATAGTTGACAGATTGTTGTTTTAAAAAAACTGTGTGTTCGACAAAAAGCTGAATCCTACAATAAGCAACATTATTGTGCAATTAAAGTGATTTTTCAGAGTGACCTGAAAATCTTTTTTTTTTTTATTTTATTGAGCCTGTGCCACAACTAACCCTGAAGATTGTTCTGTACATTAGAACCTAAACAACAAAGTAATTATGTGACCGCTCGCTGGACTGTAAGGGCATTTGTGGCAAACATTTGTATAAATAGCTGTGAGAACCATATTTTTTTTTGCAAACTCTTATTTTGAGAATAATTTTCCAATGGAACAACTGGAAAATAAGCCACATGATGTCACAAGAAAGAAAACCAAAGAAAAACTAGGTGTGTTTTACAGGCCTCTGTTGTCACCCCTATGCAATAAATATAGTCATTCTCAGTACCCTCGTTGTGGGTATTTGTGACTTTCTGGAGACTGCGACCTGATTGAAGCGCCATAAGCCGGTCGGCCATCCTGACTTACTGTTTGGCCTTTGTGGGACACACAAGATTCCTTTATGCATTTGTCAATATTGTGTTAAATTTAAGGGAGTAAAATAGCATGACAGAAGTGGGATTTGATCCCACAACTCCAGAGGATACTGTGACCTGAACGCAGCGCCTTATACGGCTCGGCCATCCGGACTTCCTGTATGAATGTTGTGGGACACACAAGGTTCCGTTATGTATTTGTCAACATTGTGTTAAATTTACAGGAGATGATATAATGTCAGAAGTGGGATTTGGACCCATGCCTCCAGAGGAGACTGCGACCTGAACGCAACGCCGTAGACCGCTCGGCCATCCTGACTTGTTGTGGGTTGTTTGTGGGACACACAAGGTTCCTTTATGCATTTGTCAATATTGTGTTAAATTTACGGGAAAAAATACTATACCAGAAGTGGGATTTGAACCCACGCCTCCAGAGGAGACTGCGACCTGAACGAAGCACCTTACACCGCTCGGCCATCCTGACTGCCTTTGGAAGTTTGTGGGACACACAAGATTCCGTTATGCATTTGTCAATAATGTGTTAAATTTAAGGGAGTAAAATAGCATGACAGAAGTGGGATTTGATCCCACAACTCCAGAGGATACTGTGATCTGAAAGCAGCGACTTAGACCGCTCGGCCATCCTGACTTCCCTTCGAGTATTTGTGGGACACACAGTTTCCGTTATTGCATGGTCCAATATTGTGGTTAATTTAAGGGAGAAAATAATAATGTCAGAAGTGGGATTTGAACCCACGCCTTCCAGAGGAGACTGCGACCTGAACGCAGCGCCTTAGACCGCTCGGCCATCCTGATTTTTTGCGGGTTTTTGTGGGTTTTTGTGGGACACACAAGGTTCCGTTATGCATTTGTCAATATTGTGTTAAATTTAAGGGAGAAAATATAATGTCAGAAGTGGGGTTTGAACCCACGCCTCGAGAGGAGACTGCGACCTGAGCGCAGCGCCTTAGACCGCTCGGCCATCCTGACTTTTTGTGGGGTTTTTGTGGGGTTTTTGTGGGACACACAAGGTTCCATTATGCATTTGTCAATATTGTGTTAAATTTAAGGGAGAAAATATGATGTCAGAAGTGGGATTTGAACCCACGCCTCCAGAGGAGACTGCAACCTGAACGCTGCGCCTTAGACCGCTCGGCCATCCTGACTTCCTTTTGAGTATTTGTGGGACCACAGTGTTCCGTTAATGCATTTTCAAATATTGCGTAAATTAAGGGAGAAAAATATAATGTCGAAGTGGGATTTGAAACCAACGCCTCCAGAAGGAAACTGCAACTGAAACGGCAAGCGCCCTAAGACGCGTTCCGGATTATCCATGCCTGAACTTTTTGCGTGGTTTTTGTGGGACACACAAGGTTCCGTTATGCTTTGTCAATATTGTGGTTAAACTTAAAGGGGGAAATATAACGTCAGAAGTGGGATTTTGAACCACGCCTCAGAGGAGACTGCGACCTGAACGCAGCGCCTTAGACCGCTCGGCCATCCTGACTTCCTTTCCAGTATTTGTGGGACACACAAGGTTCCGTTATGCATTTGTCAATATTGTGTTAAATTTAAGGGAGAAAACATGATGTCAGAAGTGGGATTTGAACCCACGCCTCCAGAGGAGACTGCGACCTGAACGCAGTGCCTTAGACCGCTCGGCCATCCTGACTTTTTGCGGGGTTTTTGTGGGACACACAAGGTTCCGTTATGCATTTGTCAATATTGTGTTAAATTTAAGGGAGAAAATATAATGTCAGAAGTGGGATTTGAACCCACGCCTGACTTGTTGTGGTGTCTTTGTGGGACACACAACGTTCCGTTATGCATTTGTCAATATTGTGTTAAATTTAAGGGAGAAAATATGATGTCAGAAGTGGGATTTGAGCCCACGCCTCCAGAGGAGAGTGCGACCTGAACGAAGCGCCTTAGACCGCTTGGCCATCCTGACTTTTTGTGTGGTATTTGTGGGACACACACAAGATTCCGTTATGCATTTGTCAATATTGTGTTAAATTTAAGGGAGAAAATATAATGTCAGAAGTGGGGTTTGAAACCACGCCTCGAGAGGAAACTGCGACCTGAGCGCAGCGCCTTAGACCGCTCGGCCATCCTGACTTCCTTGTGAGTATCTGTGGGACACACAAGGTTCCGTTATGCATTTGTCAATATTGTGTTAAATTTAAGGGAGAAAATATGTCATAAGTAGGATTTGAACCCACGCCTCCAGAGGAGACTGCGACCTGAACGCAGCGCCTTAGACCGCTCGGCCATCCTGACTTCCTTTCCAGTATTTGTGGGACACACAAGGTTCCGTTATGCATTTGTCAATATTGTGTTAAATTTAAGGGAGAAAATATATGTCAGAAGTGGGATTTGAACCCACGCCTCCAGAGGAGACTGCGACCTGAACGCAGCGCCTTAGACCGCTCGGCCATCCTGACTTCCTTTTGAGTATTTGTGGGACACACAGTGTTCCGTTATGCATTTGTCAATATTGTGTTAAATTTAAGGGAGAAAATATAATGTCAGAAGTGGGATTTGAACCCACGCCTCCAGAGGAGACTGCGAACTGAACGCAGCACCTTAGACCGCTCGGCCATCCTGACTTGCTGTGCGGCCTTTGTGGGACACACAAGGTTCTGTTATGCATTTGTCAATATTGTGTTAAATTTAAGGGAGAAAACATAATGTCAGAAGTGGGATTTGAACCCACGCCTCCAGAGGAGACTGCGACCTGAACGCAGCGCCTTAGACCGCTCGGCCATCCTGACTTTTTGCGGGGTTTTTGTGGGACACACAAGGTTCCGTTATGCATTTGTCAATATTGTGTTAAATTTAAGGGAGAAAATATGATGTCAGAAGTGGGATTTGAACCCACGCCTCCAGAGGAGACTGCAACCTGAACGCTGCGCCTTAGACCGCTCGGCCATCCTGACTTCCTTTTGAGTATTTGTGGGACACACAAGGTTCCGTTATGCATTTGTCAATATTGTGTTAAATTTAAGGGAGAAAATATCATGTCAGAAGTGGGATTTGAACCCACGCCTCAAGTGGAGACTGCGACCTGAACGCAGCGCCTTAGACCGCTCGGCCATCCTGACTTCCTTGTGAGTATCTGTGGGACACACAAGGTTCCGTTATGCATTTGTCAATATTGTGTTTAATTTAAGGGAGAAAATATGATGTCAGAAGTGGGATTTGAACCCACGCCTCCAGAGGAGACTGCGACCTGAACGCAGCGCCTTAGACCGCTCAGACGTCCTGACTTTCTTTTGAGTATTTGTGGGATACAGAAGGTTCCGTTATGCATTTGTCAATATTGTGTTAAATTTAAGGGAGAAAACATAATGTCAGAAGTGGGATTTGAACCCACGCCTCCAGAGGAGACTGCGACCTGAACGCAGCGCCTTAGACCGCTCGGCCATCCTGACTTCCTTTAGAGTTATTGTGGGACACACAGTGTTCCGTTATGCATTTGTCAATATTGTGTTAAATTTAAGGGAGAAAATATAATGTCAGAAGTGGGATTTGAACCCACGCCTCCAGAGGAGACTGCGACCTGAACGCAGCACCTTAGACTGCTCGGCCATCCTGACTTGCTGTGCGGCCTTTGTGGGATTTATGCATTTGTCAATATTGTGTTAAATTTAAGGGAGAAAACATAATGTCAGAAGTGGGATTCGAACCCACGCCTCCAGAGGAGACTGCGACCTGAACGCAGCGCCTTAGACCGCTCGGCCATCCTGACTTCCTTTCCAGTATTTGTGGGACACACAAGGTTCCGTTATGCATTTGTCAATATTGTGTTAAATTTAAGGGAGAAAAGATCATGTCAGAAGTGGGATTTGAACCCACGCCTCCAGAGGAGACTGCGACCTGAACGCAGCGCCTTAGACCGCTCGGCCATCCTGACTTCCTTTTGAGTGTTTGTGGGACACACAAGGTTCCGTTATGCATTTGTCAATATTGTGTTAAATTTAAGGGAGAAAACATAATGTCAGAAGTGGGATTTGAACCCACGCCTCCAGAGGAGACTGCGACCTGAACGCAGCGCCTTAGACCGCTCGGCCATCCTGACTTCCTTTCTAGTGTTTGTGGGATACACAAGGTTCCGTTATGCATTTGTCAATATTGTGTTACATTTAAGGGAGAAAACATAATGTCAGAAGTGGGATTTGAACCCACGCCTCCAGAGGAGACTGCGACCTGAACGCAGCGCCTTAGACCGCTCGGCCATCCTGACTTTCTTTTGAGTATTTGTGGGATACACAAGGTTCCGTTATGCATTTGTCAATATTGTGTTAAATTTAAGGGAGAAAATGTCATGTCAGAAGTGGGATTTGAACCCACGCCTCCAGAGGAGACTGCGACCTAAACGCAGCGCCTTAGACTGCTCGGCCATCCTGACTTCCTTTTGAGTGTTTGTGGGACACACAAGGTTCCGTTATGCATTTGTCAATATTGTGTTAAATTTAAGGGAGAAAACATAATGTCAGAAGTGGGATTTGAACCCACGCCTCCAGAGGAGACTGCGACCTGAACGCAGCGCCTTAGACAATAATGGAAAATAAAACTAATTAACCCCCTAATGACAAAGGCCGTACATGTACGGGCTCAAAATGCATTGTTTTTAATGGGTTTTGGGACCGCCCATTGTCCTTAAGGGGTTAAACAATGAATGAAAAAGAAATACTTCATGTTTTGCTGTAGATACCCATAATGATGAAATGGTTATTTACAAACATGCAGGTTCCATTTGCACCATAATAATTTTTACATGAATTCCCTTACAAGTAGAGGAAATACAAATGAAGTAATCTACCTGCTCCCTCATCTGTTTCTTCACCATTGGTATTTCTTTTTCATTCATTGTGTAATTAGTTTTATTCTCCATTATTGTTTAATTTTTACGTTCTTTGAGAAAAAACACAATGTCATGCTCTAATACGGGGACGTCCAACGTGCGGCCCTCCAGCTGCTGCAGGACTACATCTCCCATAATGCTCTTTCAGCTAAGGGGCTGACTGAGGAGTATGGGAGATGTAGTCCTGCAGCAGCTGGAGGGCCGCAAGCTGGACGCCCCTGCTCTAATAGAAACATAACGTTTAAAAGCAGATCAGCCCTGTTCCTCCCACCTAGTCAGTTTCTCCTGCTGTAAAAACTCTAAACCTTAATCAGTCGTTGGTCTCGTCTTAGATTCAGGAGCCGTATGTCTTTCCCATGCATGTTTAATACCCTCACTGTATTACCCTCTACCACCTCTGCTGGGGGGCTGTTCCACTTATCTACCACCCTCTCATTAAAGTAAAACTTCCTTCTGTTTCATCTCAGCCTCTCCTCCTTTGAAATAAACTTCCCTCCTCTCCTTTATACCTTTATGTATTTAAATGTCTCTCTCCCACCCCCCTTAATCTTGTAGGGTGTGCAGCACAAGCAAAAGCATAGGTAAAGGATGGAGTCTATTCAGATTAGCAAGTCATGGGTCTCTCGGTACGACATCTTTTTTGGCTGTTGATTTGTAGTAATCCTTCCCTTAATTCAATAACTTGATACAGATATCGGGATGATGGTCCTGATGGACATGTCGACCTCAGTGTCCCCGACCTGACCTGATGGTCCACGTCCCGGCCAAAGTCAGGAATTCCAAGAGCAGACTTCACATCCAAGCTTCGCCAGACTCTTAAAAACCTGCTAATGTGATTCGCAAACCCACGGCAGTCTACGACCCACATCGTTTTGACAGCTGTTCCCACAAAGGAAGTGGATAAAGCAAGAACACGTATTGTAAAAAAAAGAAATAAATTGGAATTTATCTGATTTCTCGAAAACTCCACCAGACATAAAATAATAGGGACGATGAGATAATCTTCAGCACCAGGAAGCCTTTTGCTGAGGCCGGTTCATTTAGCTGTTTTGTTGGTTGAAGTCATCCAAACATGACAATGGCTAACACTTGGGTGAACTTTTGTTGGAAGATGTCGATTTTTCAGTTCTCATCGGCCATTGATATCTCCTCCCCAACGCATTCGCCAGCGTTTCCTCAACTCTTAGGTGTCCGTAGCAATAGAAGAACATAAAGAGCTTCTTCTCGTTGGGCTTGACTTAGTCCCAAGTCTGCAGGAAAATATCTTTAAAACACAGGATAGTTTCCGGCCATTAGTGTATAGTCCGTAGTCAAACATTCATTCATGTGCGCGGAGAAAATTTGTTCCAAAGCCTTCAATAGCAGAATATTACCAGCCAAGATGGCGTGTTTGGTTGGAGTTGATACATTTCTTTGGGCCAACTAAATTTGTCCAAGCTTTTGGGACCACAGAGGTCTCATCTTATCCTGTATTTGCAATTCTTCATGTATTTACGAGTTGAGCTTATTGATGACTCTACTAATAGCACACTTTTGGGACAACAGACAGAAGCAAGCACTTCATGGAAGCTCTCTTTGAAGTTCCAATGGGAGGTGGTCTGGTTGAGCACTGAAATATATGTCAAAGATGAAAGTTCTCATGTATTTCCAACACCGCAAACACCTCGGATCACTTGGTGGTGTCTGTCAACCCTAAGCGTCAGCCATGGGAGTCATCACGGTGGATCTACGAGCGTCCGCAGAAAGGGTCTGGAGGTAGCACCTCTAACCTGTCCCTTTAGGATTTTGCCAAATGAGAATTTGAAGATGTAGCCAAGTAATCGTCATCAATTAAAAGGATAGAAGTTTTATAAATCAAATAGTATTAATTAAAAGCGGAAATAAAGGAAAATGATGGGATAATGAGTAGAGGTCACATAAAAGGGGTGGAGTTTGCCCAAAACTGGAGAAATAGATGTTCAATATCATGGCTATGATTCACCGGCGAGGAGAAGACCTAAATACATGTATTTGAGAGGGAAACTTTCATTGCCTTTAGAGTTAAATTTTTTGTTGCAATAACCTATAGATTGTGTTTCATTCATCCGCTTGTTCTGGAGACATTTGGTTAAAAAGTAAGAAACTATTGGGAGATCCGTGGCAGAGCCAGCAGAATAATATAATATAATATAATATATCATTTTCCTGCCTCTTCCTCCTCTCCTCCCAGCAAAGGCTGCCTGAACCAATCAGCAACAATCAGCAGCTTAACCATAGGAGAGAGATAACTCAATGGGAAGGAATAATTATGCAGAACAGGAAGTTAAAGTCTCTTCTCGCATGGAATACATATAATAAATAATATTACTTATATCAGTCTGTGTAGCACGTTCTGTGAGTTTCTTTAAAATGTATATTTTTTGCCATTATTTCAGCAACAAGAAAACCTTAAGATTTTAACATTAACCCTCAACAAGCAGATTTGTTTATTTTTTTCAAGTGCTATTTTAGGACCTCCGAAGAGTTAAATTAAGGTAAATCATCCGAGAAAACGGCCCCATTAGCCATGGATTATTAGCTACATACGGTTTGTACATTACAAATAGTGGATGGAAAATGAAAGAAAGGTCTGGAGCTGGAAACTCTGATCCCGTCTTTCAATGGAGTGTGAAATTACCGATGCATTGGCATTTTTAAGGTTACCCTATCAAATCGTAAATCCTGACAAATTCACAGCCACCATGCGCAGCCTGACTTTCACTGAATGCCGTCCGTCATGCCGTTAATGTTTGCTCTTTTTTTTTTTCTTTCCATTCATTCATTTTTCATCTTGTCCTGTAATTCAGAAAACAGGTGCTTCCAGCGGAGCTATCGGGTCCGGCCGCTTCCTCGCGGTAAAGGGTGAGACTCCTCGTTCAGCCGGCATGCAAAAAATTTTTATTTTTTTTAAAAAGTGGAAATTTCTCCTAGGGATTGGCCATAAAAATTTGTAGGTGGCCTGAGACATGTTAAAAATTTATTGCTCTGCCTTCTCAAAGGCTATATTTTAATCACACAGGTATTTCTGTCATTTTATGAGTAACTGTACCTGTGTTATGGGAGCAAAAAGAAACCATTGTGGGGGCATCTTTCTAGGTTGGCCTATTTTTAACAATACAATGTATTTGTTGTTGACTTTTAGATTTAAAGTGCTGCCCCCTACAGCATGTGGGGTGTATAACTGGACAACCGATCGCCTTCTTGGAGGTTAAAGAACCCATACCCTGCAAGGGGCAGGACTTTACATGGGAAATGTATATTCCTCCTATGCTTTACCTGAAAAGGGCCCTCTCCGTGCCAGAACTTAGAGAATTGTGGTACATTTCCATATAGCTGTCACCTTCTGGAAGTCAGGCAAAGCCAAATGGCCCCACTGGCCCTTTGCCTTCCCCCTATTAACTAACAGTCACGCTGCAACACATATTTACACACTTTATCACACTAACACAAAGGTTCATGCTAACACACACGCTGACACTAACACACACTTACACTCTCATGCTAACACACACACACCCTCACACGCTCACACTAACACACACTTACACTCTCATGCTAACACATACACACTCAACACTCGCGCCTACACATACACATTTGTGCTAATTCATACACACTAACACATACACAATCTGAGATACATCCAAACTCACACACACCCATCCTTCCCTAACTCCCTTGCCCTCTCACTCACTCCGTTCCTCTTTCCTCCTCTCGGTTACCGTGCCCAGAGCTTTCTTTCGAGCTGCTCCCCCACCGTGCGTCCCTTTTACCGCGGGGTCACCTAGCATTAGCAAGCTTTACATGGCCGGTAGCTGTTGAGCTGTTCATGAATGATGGTGCCCACTGAATTCTTCTTCTGCGCCTCTTCTCCAGCATGCGGTGCTTCATTCGGGGGCCTGCAAAGCACATGTTTTTTTTTTCTACGCGTCTATTGGAAGATATCTCCGAGATCTGAAAAAGTAGTCATCTGGTTTGCAGAGCAAATTTCTGGGCCACCCAAACGGTTAAATCCTCACTAATCCTAAACATCTTTTACACACGAGGCCAAATCGGTGAAATGGGAGTCATGTCACCAACTGCAAAACACACTCAAACTCGGCTTAAAACAAAAGAGATCAAAGCGAAACAAGAGTTGGTTCCCCCTCAAAGGGCAGCATCTGCATCTGATGAGAAAACCAAACGGCAAAATCTAAATTAGGGATGGATTTTTTTTCATATATATATATATATATATATATATATAATATATATATATATATATATATTATATATAATATATATATATATATATATAATATATATATATATATATATATAATATATATATATATGCAAATACAATTTGCTTTTAACTAAGTGGTTCTTCTTTTTGTTACATTTTCTTTTGTTACCTTCTCTCTCGATAGTTTCCTTTATTAAAGAGATTTAAAAAAAAACAAAAAAAAAACCTACTGTGGCAAAAAATTACCTTTTTTAGACTGTTGGCATTTATAAAAATATACGGTATTTATAAATATTTCTGTTCAATAAAGGTTTTAATTTAATGAATTTATAAAAAAAATCTTTATAAATTCACAAGAAGTGAAATCCTTTTTTGTACCCTGCAGCATCTAAAAGGTTCAATAATAATAATAAAAAATAATAAAAAAAAATACTTTTTACAAAAATTTGCCTACTTACTAATGATTTCTTGTTTGATTTTAGCGAGGAAACAATTCCTTAATATATTCCTTGAGTTGCCTTTGGGATTTAAATCCACGGCTGGTGTTCTGCCTCAAACTGCTCGTATTTTTCCATACGTTCTTCGCGGGCTCTTTGGACCGGCTTCAGGAGCTAACACGGTGGCAGAGAAGGTAATAAAAAAAGACGTCACCAAAACTGTGCAAACAACTTATGTCACACTGTTTAGTAAATCTGTTTTTTTCCCCCTAGACAGTGGAAAGAACCGATCCTTTAAGTATTTGCTGGAAAGTGTGACACCCTCTCCCAGCCCTGAAAAAAATCCTATTTTTCAGGATTTTTGGTGACTTGTTTACCGCTGTTTGATGGACGTTAGGGACGCGTGCACAATGCGGGTTCATTAGCATCTGGGTTAAATATTTTCATTAAAAAAAAAACTAATATTAAAAAATAAAATTATAATAAAGCTATGGATAATATTCTTGATTTTTCTTTCCAGAGGCGTTAAGTGACCTCCGAAGACTTTCAGAGCGTCAGAATTTCCACAGATCTTAATTATTAATGAATAATTCTCAGCAGACTGGGATTAAGAAATGAAAATGTCACTGCACACCATTTATAAACTAATTATAATTCCAAAACTTGTATCAATGTTTTGGTCCAAGAGATGGGAATCCATCAGTATATATACCATATATTTTAGCGACAGTATTTATAATCATCCAGGACCGCAGGACCACCTTTTTTCATCTTAAAAAAAACTGTGTTTTTCCTTGCTTGGTGATGCCAGGACAGATAATAATAGGAGAGAGGGGGCGTTGAGTATGGACCATGAGTAGGTGGTAGTGGTTGGAGCCACACGTCACATCACCCAGAGTCAGGAATGATCTGCCAGACCTACTCAAAAAGTGGCACAGAACTTTCCTCCCCATTTAAGGTTTGGAGAAGAACCTGATAGGAGAAGGAGAGGAATATTGGGTCTGATCGGTAAAGGCGGTGGAGTGGAATCTCGAGTCTGATTGGTGAAAGCAAAGTGGTGGCATCTTGGATCCGATTTGTTAAGGTGAAAAAAGCAGAATGTTGGATCTAATTGGTGATGGAGAGGCTGGAGAATGTTGGATCTGATTGGTGAAGGAGTGGAATCACAGATTTGATTTGTTAAGGAGAAAAACCAATCATGGATCTGATAGTTTCACGTGAGGAAGTGGAATCTTGGATCTGATTGGCAAGGGTGAGGGGCAGAATCTTGGATCTGATTGTTGACGGTTAAGAAACAGAACCTTGGATTGATTTGGTGAAAGCGAGGGTGCAAAATGGTGGATCTGTTTGGTGAAGGAGTGGAATCACTGATTTGATTGGTGAAGAAGACGGAGCAGAATGTTAGATCTGATTGGTGAAGGTAGAAGGAGCAGTATTTCAGATCTGATGACCAGTGAATTGTGTGTGGATCTCACACAAGATGGAGACAAGATGGCGGCCAACCTTTAAGTATCTCCCTTACATTATAATTCAGCATTTGGTGACCAGCCCTTTCTGCGTTTTTATTTAATTCTTTTTTTTTATTTCAATGTATTAATTCATGTAGGATTGACAGAAAACTCATACTTTTTTTTTTCAAAAAATGTAGTTTTCCTTCTAGCTTTCTAATTGCCTTTTGTTCTATATATAAATCTGTTAAGCCTCACAAGCAAAATACTAAACCTGACATATATTTCCATCTTACTTCTGAAAAAAAACCCACCTAAGAATCTTATCGAAATTGCATACAATTAATTATTAAATCTCCATTTTATTTTCACCTCCTGTGAGTGCTTCAGTAAAAAGATAGATCCAGCATACTTGAGAACATGCAAAAAAAATTGCCAAACAGTTTTTTTTCCCCAAAAATTCCTGCCATACTTTTACACGTCCCAGCATTATTTAGATTGGATATACACGGTCGACCGCTTTCATAGAATTTACATATACTTATAAATCTTGTGCGAGTCTTCTTAAAGATTCCGTAAAGAATGCAAGTAATGAATCAGTAAACTCTTAATTAACTGTAAAAAAATACCTTGCATGCGTTACAAAATATAAAATCGAGCAAAACCCTCTAACTGAAATGCTTTCATCCATGGAAAACACTTTCAGAACATAAAATAACAGTTTCTACATCAAAATAATTCTTTAATATACTTTTATTTGTTCTTAAAGTATAAATGCAGCGCAAAATAAAAAAACAACACTTTTTATATGAAGATTATCGCTTTTTGGCAGGTTCTAAATGCTCAGGGCAGGATTAACGGTGGAGGACACAGAGCTGTTCCTCCAGGGCCCCGCCGTTCTGACCGGTCCGTGTGAGTGGTACCGACCTGACCTGTGAAGAGGTGATCGGGTCCCATCATCCTCCCTCATTGACACTGCGTGCCCATAAATGACATCATTTCCTGTCAGTGACGGAGGATGATTGCTGCCTGTTGCGGGACCTGATCAGATCACCACTCAGTGAGGGAGCTACAGACTACAAGGAACAAACAGAAGGGACAGTGGAGGATAAGGTAAGTGTGAGTATATGTGCCAGCCAAAGAAGAGTGATTTGTTTCCACTGCTCCAGAGTCCACTGGCGGTGTGCTTTACTGCACTGGATCCCATGCTTGGCGTTGTACTTGCTGACGTGAGACTTATTGACTCTTTAGCCGTGGAATCAGCAAAGCATTGGCGATTTGTACCCCTCAGCACTCAATGACCCCGCTCTGTGACTTTATGAGGCCTTATGCTTACAACTGACCGTCCAGAACGACCCATGTTGTAAATGCCGACTGCATGGCCAGGTGCCTGATTTTATATACCTGTGGCGATGGGTCTGATTGAAACACCTGAATTCAATGATTAGGAGGTGCGTCCCAATACTGGATGAAGAAGGCAGGCAAAACGAAAAAGGCAAATACGATGGAAAAGGGTGAGAAAAAGATATCAGCAACAAAAAAGAAAGACCCCAACAGACAAAAAGCAGAGAAAAAAAGGGGGAAAAACGGGCATTCTAAAGGTGGGAAATCTACATAAGGGGCCCTTCCTGTATAAATGCTCCAAGGCCGAAGGTTTCTTTTATCTGACCTTGTAAATGGTCATACCCTGGAAAATGTATATTGTATTTTTGGTCCATCAGGTCTAAGGTTCGAGTCACCAGCGAGTGATGTTTCCAACTCAGAGATGAACTTGACAAAGTTTTGTTGCCATCGATTTGAATCAAACAGGACACTCCGAGGATCCCACCGAGTTGTCTTGAGTTGACATTGAGTTCCACCTGACAGGCGTTAGCAGTACATGGAGTTTTACAAGATTCTCAAAAATAATTTTTTCTAATGCAGCTGGAAAATAGGATGTAACTGCACGTCTTCCTTTTCATCTTTACAAACGGAAGCTGATGGCGGATGTCTGCTCCAACTACATTGAGTCAACTAGAAGCCGGGTTATGGTTAAACCCCCCCCCCAAAAAAAAATAAGAGAACTGGCCTTGGCTGCCCAAGCAAGGGCTGCAAGAGAGCAGGAGGGACAACGTGGTTTGAAGATTTGAGGCCACTGCCCAAATTATTGTTTGTTTAAATTTTAATTCTACATATAGCCACCAGGGTAGCCATGGATTGGGGCATCACTTACCCTGATTGGAACCTATCTGTGCCCCTACTAGGCTTTACCTTCTTGGTTAAAGTGTTTTGGGCAGGACTGGATAATGCACCATGGGCATGTTGCCACCCAAGTGAGTTTTTGTCTATTTAATTACTAGGCCTCTTGGCTGAACCTGCCCCTCACTTTGTTACCAGCTCTCCCCCTTTGGCTACCTCTGATTCACCCCGTTTCTGTTTATTTAAATACTTTCAACCGATTCAACAATTCTTTTTAGAAAAGTAAACTCTTTCAAGCTACTTATGGAAAGAGGAAAAAAAAACAAAAAAAAAACGTCCTTGAAAGTAGCCGGCCCGCCAAGCAGAAGTCGAGGCCGTCAATCTGTAATTAAGCACGAGCCAATGTAAATCGGTGCATTCGCTCTCATTTCTCGCCCCGGGTTCCGGCATCGGTTTTAATAGCCGGCATTGTGAAAGGATCAAATTAAATATGTATTCTTTGATGTCACGGGGATAAAGAGGATTAATCCAAAACCAACGCGTTAAGAGAAAGATAAACTTTTGGAAATCTCTGTATCCGAACATGACTTACGTCAACGTTGATCTGGACAGACAGCTGCACTAACACTGGACCTTGGATGAAGATCACTCGACATATGAACATGTCTGTAATTAGCCAAATAATCTTAAACTCCAAATAATAGTTTTGTGCCTCCAGACAATGAAACTTTCCTATTATGCCCTGCCTAGACCCTGTAATAATAAATATATAAGTAATAAGTCAGACAACAACAATACTTAGGATGACTTTCTTGTCCTTCTTCATCGTGATATTCGTGTGGACTTTTGAAGACCAGGTACTAAGTTGCATCCACCTGACAAATGGATAATGCTCAAGAATGATCTAAAACACTTACGTGCAGATCCACCACATTCACGTTTCTAGAAGGTGAACTTTGGCCGCCGTGAGGAACATGTCCCATGATGTCCTATGATTCCGACTTGCATTCTTTTCTTCCTTCGTATTTGTCTTCAGAATCTGACACTGGGGAATTCGCTTAAATACATTGTCGAGTAAGTCGGAGGAACAAGGAATGAGACGGCAGAATATCTTGTGAGGACACGCAGAGAGCTCCAACAGGAATGAGCCGAAAATGCTTGTCAAAGATAATTAACGACATCATTTAATTTTAGGTGGTCAACTATGTTGGCAACGTGTAGGGAGAGATGTTGAGCTGATAAGTTAACCATGTTATTCAGAATAAACAAAGGAACTGTACATTCCAATATCGGTCGGCAAATAATTCACTTAAATTCATACCAAAGGTCTAATGAGTGCGTTTGACACTTTATTTGGCGAAATTTCTATGCATTTCACTACAGAGTCAAATAAAAGAGATATTATCATTAAAAATATATATTTCTATCATCTACATAGTCAGCGTTTAGTGTTGTTGGGTTGCTTTGTTATTGTGGTTTTATTTAAATTATTATTATTATTTTAAAAAAGAAATGTAATCTCAATATTTTATTTTTCCAGCTCAGATTTTCACTCACAGACGCTAACTCTTGACATGCATAAAAATGCAAACTGTAAGGCACACAAGCAATTCATGGGTTAATTAACTCATGAGTTGATGGTGTGTAGCAAATGCACGTTTTAATCAACACCCCACATTTACAAAATAAAAAAAATAATTAAAATAATTAAAAATAATAATAACATTACATAAAGAAACAAACTGGGATCCCCTAGACCCCCTACTAACCTAATGGGGGTCAACCCCTACCCTCTTCCCCTACCCATGTGCAGCACTGTAGTTAAGAGGTTATCTTTTCTGAGGACAAAGTGGTAGAGAAGTGCATGGGATAGACATACGGCTCCTGAATCTAAGACGAGACCAACGACTGATTAAGGTTTGAGTCGTTACAGCAGGAGAAACGAGCGACTAGACAGGGGCTGGATGGGGCCGATCCAGCGGCAGGTCGGGCTTTAGCTTTAGGATACAATATAATTTATAGAGGTTACACTTAATTTGTATTTAAAATTACTTTTGATATTTTCTTAGCTCGGAGACATTTCTTTGGTGGGGGGAGGGTATAATGATATTGGGGATAGGATGAAGGTGAGAGGGGTGAACATGATGGTGATGAGTGTCTATTATGGGACTTAAAAATAATAAAAAAAGGAAATTGGGACTAGGAGCTCACAGATATAGGCAGCGTAATAATGGCATTATGAAATACAGGGAAAGATTATATTCCCAGTCTGGACCCGGTTACTGGTAATAAATTATTGATAATAATAAATAATAATAATAATAAGAATCTTTCAGACCTTGAAATAGCACACAAGGTCATTCACGAACTATCATGTTCCAAATGTTAATCCCCATGTATGTTGTGACTTGTAGGGACCGTCCTCCAGGATTAACATGGTGTCCTTTGACCTTTGACCGGCTCTCCTGACCTCACGGGAGCGGAGCTGCCTGCCGTCTCTTCTTGGTTGTCAGATGATGATCTCCCTCGTGTCTCTTTACTCTTCTTCTTTCAACTGAAGCACTTAGTTCACCTTAACGTAAGTGACCTGCCCTAATCGAGCACCTGTGTTGGCTTTTCACAATGAATCTTAGTTTACCTCTCCATTAAGTATTTTGGAGTTTTTTGCCCCAAATGTGGCCTGTAACATTTTACCCTGTTTTTATTTTTGCAGGGGGGGGGCTTTAGGAACTTGGCCAAGTTGGCCAAGTTGGGTCTACAACCCAACTGTGACCATAGACTTATTTACAAATGGGGTGCAGAAACTGGCGCAGGCAACGGAGCCAACAACTCCATAGGCCATTTGTTGCCATAAAGGACTATAATTAATTCCGCCGATATGTGCCAAGGTGACAGAAGTCCCTCCAGTCCTTCTCAAAGCAGTGTCCAAGCTTTACTTGAAATTTTACTTTCCAGATATTATAAAATATTTCCACAAAGGAATGAGTCAGGCTGTGGAAGTTAAAATGAAAGGAACAGTCTCCCAGCAGAAGTGGTAGAGATGAAACTACAAGAGTTTAATTCACCTCTAACGACGATTAAGATGAAATACATTGCGGTATATGTTACATTGTAATAGGTCGTATCTATTATTTCCACGTGTGTCGCTTTCCGTAGCCAAATGTCATTGTTGGGATTTAAATATTTTTATACAATAGGGTTCTGAATATTACAAGAAAAAGCTTCTCTGGAGCAAAGCCCTCGAAATATATTGTTTTCCAAAGTCGACCTCCTAGAATAAACAGAACTTGTAATATTTTATAGTTTACTGGAAAATACTTAGGAATAAAATGAAACATAATGGACTGGGTCAGACTTCAGAACTCTGATGTAGGAATCCGGTTCATTTACCGGTTATATTTTCTTCAAATTGAGAATAAAGACGACCTCCTGAAACAATATTCCTGAGCCAAACACCTAAGCTGACTCTTATATTTTTTTATTCTGACTCATTAACAACCGAAAATGTAATTTAAGGTTCACCATAAAATAATAATAATAATAATAATAATAAAAAAAAATAATAATAAAATTAACAAGGCTTTGTCCCATTCTGAACATTTTAGAAATCAACAAATCGACATATTTTTTTAAAAAATTCTTTTAGCTATAAAAAAGTATTGACGTAGTTATTCAGTTTTCTATGGTGTCAACCAATAGCGCTTGCTTATTGTTCACTATGACAATGAATGTCACCTGCAAAAAATATGAATAAGACAACTTTTACACGGGTGCACGAATTAATTTTGGGGAAGGATTTAGGCATCCAAATTCAAAGCTTAAGAATTTAAAAAAAACATAATCGAGCGAATTAAATATTTTTTATAAAAATTAAAATTAAATTAAAATTAAATTGAGAAATTATATTGGTT